>JAODAL010062438.1:0-19754 GCA_025379985.1 Phyllomedusa bahiana | reverse complement strand
TATCGTTTGTGCAGGTAACTATTACGTGAAGAATTATTAGGCAACTTAACGCGGGGAGGGGGATTCGCTGGGCCAACGCAAGCGATGACTCTAAGCCACGCCAGGGAAGGAGTCAAATTTCCCCCGGTTTTTACAGGGGCCCCCCCCCCAAAGGGGATGGACTTGCTGGGGCGTGAGGTCCCAGGTCGTTCCCCCTGGTGATTTTCTTGCGATGGCGCCCCGGGGTTTACGGTGGTACAAAGACGTAATCCAGAGGATAGTCGGGACAGGCAAAAGGGCCCAGGGCAGGCAGCAGAGGTTCGTGGTAAGAGACAGGCAGACGGTAGGGCAGGCGGCAAACAGGCAAGGTCGGGAAAGAAAAGAGGCGGGCTGGTACTCGGGAAATCAGGATGACCCAATACACTCAAACCGCGGGGTAAGCACACCAACAAACCCTGGCAAGATGTGGGGGCATATACCATATGGGGCCGGGGGGGCCCGTCAATAACCAATTAACAGCGCGCTGGCCCTTTAAATCCAGCCCCCAGCCGTCGCGCGCGCGCCTTAAGCAAGGGGAAAACGCGCGCGGGGCTTTCGGGTCGGACACGGAGGGGGATGGGGGTAGGGGGTTTTTCCCCACCCCTGGAGCAGAAGGGACAAACCGCGGGACCCGTAAGCGCAGGGGCGGCCGCGGGGCCCCTGACGTGCTCCCCCCCCCCCCCCCTTTTTAGCTCTCCCCTTTTCCCTTTGGAATTTGAGAGGAATCAGGGGGACAGGTTGGCCTCGGGTTTCCCCACAAAAGCTCCCCCGGGACCGAACCCCTTTCCCAGTCAAAAAGGGAAGAACCGCCCCCCCCTCACCGTCTTCTCTGCCACCCCCTCCTTGCATGTTGACGTTTTATTACGAAAAAGTTGAAATCGGCACAGTTTTATGGTGATCGTTTTTTTTAGATCATGCGAAAATTTTGGTTTAAAAAATCTGTACATATCTAATTTTCATGAAAAAAAAAAGTGCATCATGCCAAACGATATGGCCTCTTGGCCAAAAAGTGTGCCGAACGCATCATGTGAGAAAAAATTTGGGAAAAATACAAAAAGGAAATCCTCTATCCTTTAAAAAAACCAAGAAGTAGAGATCCAGGCAAAATATGAGAGTCAACAAGTCAGCTTATCAACAAGGTCTATCAGTTCTGGCGCAACAGACATTGCAGTTTAGGTGACAGACATCCATGCAAACACCGTGTGATGAGCATTACACAGGTCTGGAATGGTGGCCCAAAAAAAGATTAAGAAGCCTCGACTTCAATATCATCATAAGAAGTGTTGATTTGAGCTTGAAAAAAAGTAGGAAAAGAGGAAAATTGGAGATTGGTGATTTAGAACAACAAGACAACTGGCTTCTGATGGTTGCAAATGGGTCTGGATGAGGGTAAAAGGTTGCTAATGGAAGAAGTTGAAGGAACTGTCAAGTTCGGGGAAGGAAGTCTGATGAGATGGGGTTGTTCGGTCCTGTAAAAGATTACAGTGGAAATGTAGTAGTAAATGACAAATTATAGGCTGATGAGTAAGCACTAGTGTTGAGCGATTATTATCGACAAAGTTGAAATCGGCACAGTTTTTATGTTGATCGAAATTTTTAGATCATGCGATAATTTAGGTTAAAATCTGTGCATCATATATTAAGATCGCGCCATTTTCGGCGCTTCCTGTCATTTTGGCGGCCAGCAAATCAGCTTACAGAATAGAGCAGGGTGAGATGTGTGTGCGACGTCATGACTGGGATGTGTATGGTTGCGATTGGCTGGAAAAATCACATGACCTCGTTTTACATAGAACAGCGTTTCCTGTTTCAGCCTCAGTGTCTCTCAGCGTCTCAGAGCAGAAGAACGTGCGCTCTGCTTGTGTCCAAACAGCTCAGCGAAATTATTCTATTTCTTCACAGAGAAACCTCTACTATTAGCTGTGATCCTTACAATTTAGTTAGATTAGAGATTGGAAGATTTTATGTAGTTAGCTAGAGAATTTTAAAGGAGCATCTACCGCTGTAAAGTCACGGGGGGAGCGGAGGGGGGGCCCCCACGGGCGAACACAGTCAAGATCTAGAAAGAATTCTGGAAAAAGGTCACCTAGACTTAGTGTAGACATTGCACTGCAATAGCTTTATTATTAACAGTTTTCTATTGAAATATTTCCTGGTTATTGGGCAGCCTGAATTTATAGGATACACATTTTTTCTAGAAACGGGCCAGGTCTCGGTTGGTAGGGCAAAATCCATTTTTTTATTTTCAGTATACATTTCGGGATTGGTTCATTTTCAATTTTGCCCATTCCACCTTTGTTGATATTTTCCCCCTTGCACTTAAATTTTAATCCAGAAATTTTTTAAAAGCCCACCACGGGGTTGAATTAAAAGGGGCCCCAAAAAAAATCTTGATTTAAATACATAACAATACGTGTTTTTGGACTTTGCCAAAACCTCAGCTTTTTTCCCATTGGGCACCCTTGCACTTAAATTTTGGAAATCCCCGGGGAAATTTTTAATAGCCCACCACAGGAAAAATTGGAATAGGTGTACGAAAACAGCCTAGTCCGCGGTTTCCCCCTTGGGCCCCCCCGGGTCACAGGGAAAACCAAGGGAGGACAAGGGGGAACACTTCCTCGTCCAAAACCCTAAACGGCTGCCACCATTTCTAGTTTATTTTTTAAGGGAGGTCCATGACCAATCTTATAACAAGGCCGAAAACCCCCCCTTTTGGGGTACAAATAAAAAAGAAAAAGTATTAGGCTTTGTGGGGCCCGTTTGAATCAAGGAACCAGAACCTTAATTTTTCATTTTTTTAAAGTTTTTTAAAATAATTTTTAAAATTAAAAGGGCCTGGAAGGGCCCCCACTAGCCCAATTAATAAAAATACACATGGATAAAAAATACGGTAGGGGGACAGATTCAAATACAGTTTTTTGGAGAACGACAAAAGGGAAGTTAGAAAATTTAAGTTACCGTTTTGCTTGCTTGGGGCCCCCGGCCCCCTGGGAGGCAAAAGGGGCCGGGTTTTTAAAAAGGGGATGATGTCAAGGGAACCTGCTCTCAGGCACCCCCTCCTTTTGGAAATCAAAACCGGAAAGAGCCACCTCGGGGTTTCCTAGCTTATATCTGCGAGGGGCAGCCCACTGGGCAGCCCCCTACACACCCCTGGGACGGCCAAATGCCCCTCCTCCCAGTCAGGTTCATGGCGTTTTCTGAGGGAAAAACCCAAAAAATTAGTTTCCCAGACTAAAACCCTTCGGGGGGGCTTTGGCACAAAAAACCCGGGGCCGGTGGTACCACCCGGGAAACCGTCTGGGCTTTTCCTGCCTGGAAAAATCAAACACCTTATCTTTCCCCCCCTAGGCCCTGTTCTGGATATCTCCGCCCCCCGGGCGTCCTGGAAAAAAAACCGGGAAATTTGGGGGGTGGGGGGGCCGTGCCGGGGAGCTCCCAAAATTTTGCAAATTATAAACCCCGGGCCTGGCAAAAGTTATGAGGGTTTTGGGTATGAACCCGATAGGGACAAATGGGGAGACACCCAAACGGGGGTTTAAATAAATTGCGGGAAAGTCTTTAAAGCCTTGGGATTTACCATTTGTTCAGGGCAAAATTGGGATTAAATGAGGGCCCTTTTCATGGGTTTCCCCCCCTGCTGGGGGCGATTTTCCTTTATAAAAAGGGGGGCATTTACACTGGGCTTCGTTACTGTGAAAAATTGAGCTTGTGCTGTGGGGGGGGGAAAGCTGTGCTCTGTCTAGTTACAAAAAGGTTGGGGGGGAAGAACGGGGACAGTGGGGAAGGGAATTTAAAGTGACTTCTCCCATCACACCCTCCCCCCTTTTTTGGGGGCGCTGGGGGGCCCCACCTCCCCCGGCTCCCCCCAAAGGCGCCCAACTGACCCCCCCCCTTGTGGGAAACAAAACCCCTCTCCCCTTTTCCGGTGGGGGGAAAAAACGAAGTTTGTTATTCCCTAAACGACGGGCCCTCCGGGTTAGCAACCCCCCCCCTTTGGGGTTCCGGAATTTCGGGGTGGTGGCCAGCTCGAGGGTTGTGGTCGGGTCTTCCAAAATTTGAAATGCCCGCCCGGTTTTTATAGATGGGGCTGCGGGCCCGCTGCAGGGCCCAAAACAAACCCCCGGGCTTCTTTTTCTATGGGGGAAAGGGGGGGCCACTTTCCCTCGGAAAGGAAGTTTCCCCCGGCTCGGGTTACATAAGGGAAGGCCCCTTGCCCTTTTTTGTTTTCCACCGGCTGACACTCCCACCGAGGCCAAATTCACGGGCGTCGGTTTTTGTATAAAAATTTCCCGGGTGAATCGGGGGGCTTTTTAGAAATTGGGGAGCTGGACAAGGGGGCCATGAGGGTTTTTGGGAAGGGCCTTTCTCTTTTTCGTTTGGGTTTAAAAAAACCAAAACAACTGTGGGGGGGGAAACCTTTTCCCTGGGGGAGGTCGTCGGGGGGTTTTTTAACCAGGCTACTATAGGTGGAAAAAAAACCCTTTCCAAAAAGTACCCAGCGGGGGCCCAAAAAAGGGACATAAACCGGGGGGTGGGGCCAGGATGGGGGCCATTCCACTTTTGGGGCTCCTGGTTTTAAAGGGCCCCCCCCCCTACCCGGTGCCCCGGGTAGTGGACCTCACTAAGCCCAGCTGGAAAACTTTTCCGGCTTGATAGTCAAGCCTGCCTGGCGGATACTTTCCAAAAGCCAACCCTGGTCGGTTTTCCTGGAGGTGGTCCCCCCAGGGGGGGACTGGAAAAACGACATGTCATCCAGGTTTCGCCCCGCGAACCCTTTAAGTTTCCCTTAAGAGCTTTGTTGCCCAAATCCGCGGGAAAATGGAAGGGGCGTTTTTCCCTTTTGCCAAAGGGGAAATGACATGGACCGTACAGCCCAAAGGGGGTTTGATTAAAGGGGCGGGAGCTTTTCCCTTGCCTCAGGGGTTTCGGGGGGGAATCGGGAATATCCCCCCGGGCTCAGTTTCCCAAAATTGGTTGGTCGGGTTATTTTTGGCCCCCGGCCCAACTGATCAAAGCAGGCCCATGGGTTTTTGGTGGCTTGGGTACCTTTCGGTTACCTTGACAGCATGAGTTTCCGTGAAGCCACGCAGAATCGGGTGGTCCAGCCCTTTTTGGGGGAAGGGGGACTACAGGCGATTTCCCCAGGCACTTTTTTAGACCCGGGAAATTCCCCCCCAAAGTTTCCAGCATCTCGTAAATTCCCCTTTCACCCCAGGGTTGAAAGCTGACTTCGGGGAAGACCCCATATGCAAAAAAGCCGGTTTGGGGGGTTTTTCCCGGGTTTGTCCACTTTTGATGGAGGGCTGCCCTCCGTCCTTCCAGGCACGTTTTTTGGAACAAGGGCCCCTTGAAGGGGAAGGGGGGGTTGCCAACTCGGGGACCTTTGGGTCCTCCGGGAAAGGCCCCAAAACCTCCACACCCCTCTATGGACCCCACCTGCCCGGACCGGGGCCCAAGAATTTTTCCAAAAGGGTTTCTCCTCTCACTTTTCCTCGGGGCGGGGTTGCACACGGGAAAAAGGGCGCATACCTCCCCCCCTCATGGGGGGCGCCTTCACAGTTCACGGGGAAAGGCCCCTTCCCCCACCTTCCCCCGGTGGGTTTTCCCGGGACCAAAAAAGGTGACGGGGGCGTTGAGTTGTTGGTGACGACAAAAGGGGCCTTCCCGGGCTGCCTGAAGCTTTTTCCCTTGTTTTTCCCCGGGGGACCAGGACCCCCCTTTTTGGCCCCCACCCGGGAAGGCCCCTTTCTCATAAGTTTTTTTGGTCGCCCAAATGTTTTTTTGGGGTGGGCCCTGGGCCCTTTGCATTTTTCTCGTGCACTAGCTGCTTTCCCGGCCGGGCTTTTTGGGTCACGGAAGGGGCACGCCCCTTTTACCCCCAATGATCCGACACCCCCGGGGGTTGCCAAGCCCTCCTTCCCGGCCTTTCCTTCACCAACCGGGGCCCCCCCGCACACGTCGCTCAAACAGGGGCTGGGAAGGGAGAAAAACCCCTTGGGGGCCTGTGGGATTTTTCCCGAATAAGCGAAAAGTGGTGGGGGGTACCGCTCCCAGTCACGCCCCTGGGGTGGGCCCAAATCTTAAGCATCGTTTCGGGTTTCCTTTAAACCCGTTCACACGGGGCCATTAGTCTGGGGGTGATAGGGGCCCGGGCCCAAAGATGTTGCACCTGTATCAGTTTTCACAGGGGGACTCCATTAGCTGCAACCTGAACTGGGGTCCCCCTTTTCCAGGGAGCATTTCCTGGGGAAACCCCACTCGAAGAAAATCCCCAGTAAGGCGGGGGCCACTTTGTGGGCCCCCCAAATTGGACGACAAGGCTACCGCTTTCCGGGGTTCCGAGGGGCGTATCTACAAACCGCTATGGAAGGCGTTTTCCCCGTACTGCGGGGGAAAGGACGTGGCCCAAATTAAGTCCCCCACCCACCCTCCTAAAGGGGCTCTTTCTAAAAAATGGGCCCCGGGTTTCCAGGGGGGTTTTTGGGCCTCGGCCCCGCCCTTCCCCACCCTCTGACAGGTTCACCAGGGGAACCAGTAGGACCCCTATCGCCCCCATTTTTTGGCCAGGGGAAATGTGGGCCAGCCTTTCCTTGGTTTGGTGTTCCCTAGGTTTTGGGCCATGGGAAAATCTCTTTCGAAACCCCCGGCAAAAACTCCCCCCCTGAAGGGAAAAGGGTACCCCCAAACCCGGGGGGGTTTTTCCCCCGGGGGCCCGCCCCGGTGAACCCGGTGGAAGGAACCTCAGTGGGTACACCCGGGCCTTGGTCCCAAACCCCCCGGGTGCGGGGTTTCCGGGTTTTTCCAAGGGGGGCCCTTGGCCCCCTGCCCCTTGGGGGATTTTCAGGCTGTTGTCCAGTGAAACCAACCGGGCCTAAAACCCTTCTCGACGTGGCCAGAAAGGGATGAGCCCCTCCCCGGCCCTTTCTGTCGGTTCCGTGGGACCTATCTCCGGGGCCCTCACCCCCCCTGGCACTTTTTTGGGTTTCCCAAATGGGGGGGTTTACCTTTTGGGGGTCCCCTGAGGGGCCTCCGGGCCCCCTGGCCCTCCCCCCCCCCTGCGCTTGACGGGCGGCCACGACCCCCCTGAAAACCGTGGTGGGGCCCCTCCCCCCCTCGGCGTCTATTATAAGGGTCGCCAGTCTGCGGGCCCAAACCGGGCCCTTTTCCCGACACCCTTGTTTGGGGGGAAAACCCCCTTTCCCCTTTGGGGGGCCCCTTTCCCTGGGGGGGCCCCTCCCTTACCTGCAGGGCCCCCCCAAACCACAGCGGCCCCTCCCCCCTTTTCTCCCTGGGTTGTGGGAGACCCTCCCATGGGGGCCCTTTTTCCTTTGGGGCCCCTGCCCACCGGGGCAGGCCCCCCCTACCCCCGGGGGTCGGCCCCCTGTTTGCCCCTTTCTTGATGCCCCCCACCAAGGGACCCAAAAAAATTCCCAAAAGGCTTGCGGGAACACATCCTGCTGCCCTTTTGCAACCTCCCTGCCCTTTTATCCCCCTCCCACATGATGGAGGGGGCCCACACCATGTCCCCCCACCCCCATTACTCCCATCAGTACATATTAATGACATTATTTTTTAAAAACATTAACTGGTTTTTGGGAATTGACTTTATAAACTTTGGGGAGGGAGAAGACCGGGGGGCCCCTTTCGGGGGGCCCCAAAAAAAGGGGGGGTTTAACCAGCCCCCCCAAAGGGTCTTTTTTCCCCCAAACAGAATACTACCCCGGAAAAATTTTGGGCCCGACACCCCAAACCCCCCCCTCCCGCATTCCCTGCCCGGGAAACCCAGCCCAAAATACACCCTGGCAACGGGGCAGCGCCCCCCCCCCCTCCCGAATTTCCGGAGACAGCGAAAGTCTTTCCTGGTATCATGCCTTTTGGGGAAACCAGTTTCAGGCCGCACCACAGTATCCCCGCCCCGGGTGTCCAAAAAGCCCGGGGAAAAAACCCCGGGCCCTCCGGTGAATTGGTTTTGGAAATTTAACAAGGGGCCCCTTCCACCCCCCCCCCCCCCCGCAAAAAAAAATTTGGGGGGGCCGGGGAAAAAGGGGGACGGGGGGGGGGCCCCTTCTGGGGCGGGGGGACATGCGGCCAAAAAAATGCCCCGGCGTTTGCAAAGGTGCCCAGAGTGGGGGTTTTCCCCCCAGAGGGTGGAAGCATGGGCTGGGGGGATTGGGCCCTTGGGGTTTGGGGGAAGGGTTTAGGGGGGCCCGATTTTTGGGCCCATACTCATCCGGGAGGGCCGGGGCGGGTGGCGGTGGCCCCCGCAGGTGCTGCTGGGGGGCCTCTGGGCATTTTTCCAAAAAAACTGCTGGGTGGCGCGGGGAAGCCCCTTTCAGCTGCCTTGGGGGTTGGTGATTTTTTGGCCCCAAAGCCCTTTCGACGGGCCTTTTTATCCCCTTGGGGGGGCCGTCATTTGGTCGGCCCAGCGTCTTGGGACCCCGCGGGGAAAAAAACTCCGGACTTTTCCTGTACATCTCGGGAGTGAGTTTGTACTGCTGGATCAGTGCCTGTTTGGGTTTCCCTGGGTAGGTGGGGTTTTAAACTGGGCGGGGGCAGGGCCCCGAAGTCTCCAGAGCTTTCCCCTCTGAGACGAGGAGCCCAAAAACCCCGCCCCCCACTGGGTCCTAAAGGCCCCATGGGGGCGGGGCGGCAATCTTTTCAAATGCCAGCAGGGGGTTTGTCCAGGCCCACCCTCTTTTCCAGAAGGGAAAGCCTCCGGCCCACCAACTTTGTGACCTGATTTTTTTTCCCAAAAGGGGCCTTGACGGGCCCGGGGGGGGCCCTTGGGCCCTTTTTCCAGCTGAAGCACCTGAATTGGGGGGTCCCCGTTTCCAAGCTGACGATCCTCCATTCCCCCCCCCAACCCCCCCCGTTTGTTCTGAAGGGGAGGGGGCCCTTTGTGGTTCGGGGGTCTCCTGCCTCCAACTTAGCCGGGGGAAAGCTTGCGGGAAAATAGCCATTGGGACTGCCCACGCGCCACTGAACCCACCTGCCAACTGGCTCCTTGAGGACCCAAAGGTTTTGGACCCCCCCCTTCCCTTCCCATGGCCCATAGCCGGGTCGGGGCCCGGTTTCCCCCTGGCCTCAACTTAACCCGCGTTTCCTCGGGGCCCCTAAAGCTCTCCCCTTTTCCACCCGGAAACCACCCATTTTTTGCAACGCAAAAACTGGGCTACTTACACAAAAACCGAAACCTGAATGCCCCCAAAAATTTGTATTTTGAAACCGGGACGGGGCTAGTCCCTGAGTTTTTTTTAAAGACCCCAGCGGGAAAAACCCCAGGGGCTGGCATCCTTAGTGTTTGGGAAAAAGGGGGACCGCAATCACAAAACAAAATTGTTTTGGATCCCCCGTTCTCTCCCCACCAATATGTGACGAAAACAGCCAAAGTCCGCTTTTTTAAACATTTTTGCCCAACTGGCAAAAGGGGGGGAACCCCAGGAAAGGACGGAAACACTCCCCCCTTCCAGAACACCCTAAAGGGGCTTGCCCCCAGTTTTTAGTTTTAGTTATAAGATGGGTTTCCGTGACCCAATTTATAAAAAGGGCCAAAAACCACCTTTGGGGGTAGCTATTTTTTCTTTTAAGACCGAGAAATTAGGTTGGAGGCCTTTTGATCAAAAAACAGACAAAATTTTTCCAGTTTAAAAAAGGTTTTTTTAGTTTTTAATTAGCCTGGGGAGGGCCCCCACAAAGATAAATATATACACGAGGGGATAACAAAAACTTTTTGGGAGACGATTTCAAATTAATTTGGGAGGGGGAAAGTCCCCAGAACAAAACCCAGGTTGAATAATCAAGTTACCGTTGTTTTTTTTGCTTTGGGGCCCCCGGCCTGCTTTGGGATGCATATTTGGGGCCTTTGGCTCCCTGAGTGATATGTCCAGGGACCTCTCCAGGCACCCCCCTCCTTGGATCAAACCGGGAAGAGCCACCTCTGGCCCAAAGCTTATTTTCTGCGGGGGGCCCGGGCCCACGGGCAGCCCCCTCACCCCCCTGGGGGGCCTAGGGCACCCCTCCCACTAAAGGTTTTCAGGGCATTTTCCCTGATAGCCAAAACCCAAAAAAAGGGAAACCTATACTGGGCCCAGGGGGCATTGGCACAAACCCGCAAGTGGGTAACATCCAAAACCGGGTCTGGGTTTTCCTGACCCTGGTATCAAAACACGTTTATCCCCCGGGGCCCCTTTGGCCCGATTCTGGTATCTCCTCCCCTGGCTTTCCTGGAAAAACCGGGAAAGGGCGGGGGTTCCCCGTGGGCCGGGGGGGAAACCCTCCATTTTTTTGGGATTTTAAACCCCGCCCAGGCACCAGTTAGGGCCCGGATCCCCCCTATAAATCTTTTAGGGGACAAACCGGAGACACCCGATGGGGTTTATGTTTTGTTTGGATTTTGAAGCGGGGAAAACCCCCTTTTTGTTCGGGGTAATTGGATTTCATGAGGGTCTTTTCATGGGTTGGGCCCCCCTGCGGGGCGACTTCCTAAAAAAAGGGCTTTTAAAACGGGGGCTTCGTTACTGTGAAAAATTGAGTTTGGTGCTGTGGTGGGGGAAGCTTGGTCCTGTCTTGTTAAAAGGGTTTTTGGGGGGGGGAGAAAAACTGACAGGGGGAAATTTAAATTTAAAGTAAACTTCTACATCACAATAGGTGCCAAAAATACCTTGTATTATCCAAATACATTTCAGATACTGATACTTGTTTTTTCACTTTGGGCGAAAGGCCAGCTTTTTTGATAATCTACTTTACATTTAAATTGATCCAGCAATTTTGTAGTCACCACAGGTGAATTGATAGGTGCCAAAAAATACCTTTTTAATCCGAATCAATTCGATACGGTTTTTTTTCATTTTTGGCGCGGGCCCCGCTTTGTTGACGATCTACTTTGTAGTTAAATTTGAATACAGCAATTTTATAGTCAACACGGGTGAATTGAAGGTCCAAAAAAAACCTTGTTTTTATCCAAAAATTTTTTTCAGAAACGTGTTTTTTCCTTTGGCCGGACAGTTTTTTTGATGATTATTTTGCAGTTTTATTTAAATCCGCAATTTTTTTTGGTTTTGAGGGTTTTTGAAAATAGCTGTGTTTTGCCGTTTTTTTAATAAGAGACTTTCCAAAATTTTCCTACCTTCCCAAATTTTGTATATTTCTGAAACATGGAGAAAAAATTCAGGGGTAAGCGAGCAAAGGAGGGGTGGGGGGGTAGGACATGGAGGAGAGGTACGACGAAGGTCTCCTTCCCGTGCAGGCGACAACAAAACAGCCGCGGACGTCAGTTGCAGGACCGTAGGCTGTATCGTGGGTAGGGGGCCCTTGAATCTCGTAACGAACAGCGTCGCCAATCTGTCCTTCAGTGGTTTTAATGCAACCTGCATCCACAGTTTACCTCCCCGTCCTCCCAGTCCGGCCCCCAAAAGTCGTTCCCCAAAATCACCGCATCCGTCCCAAAATGAAGGCGCCCCCAAAATTTCAACTGTGTACCCACCCCCTGTGGATAATCCAATTTTTGAAGACCTCTTTGATGACAAAATTTCGGTTGGGGTCAGAAAAGGCATGTTAAAAGATCAAAGACCCAAAGAGGAATTTTCTCTGCTCTGACGCCCATTACTGATGCCACAGGGGAAAGGAGAAGGAAGCCGGTAAAATCGGCAAAAATCCCGGGGGTCGGCAACGCCTTGCAGTCCATCTTGCTTTAGCCCGCAGCTCCGGATGAAAATGTCAGGACAAAAGTGACCTTGTTATGATGATGATGACGACATGCGGATCCAACTTGGTTTTTTTCAGCAGAATTTTGCTTTGCGAGCGCTTATAAAGGACGAGGAGGAAGACGTTGGGGAAGTGTCAGCCCGCCTCAAAAAGGGAGAGGGGGTGCAGAAGTCCGGGTGATTGATTCCGCCATCCACGGTCAGGCAAACCGCTCCTCGCTTATCGCCGAAAAAAAGGGCCCGGGACTTCTCAAGCCGGGGCCCTTTTTTGCCCAAGCCTCTGATTCACCCAACGATGTCATATGCCGCCTTGCCGTAAACGCATAGTAGAGAAAAAAAACCTTTGGGGGTTAACCACCACCAACATGTCAGTCACTCAGCGAAGATGAGTTGAAAGGGAGGCAACACTTGGGCCAAAAAAGGCCAGCCGACGTCGGGCCTCCAAACCACTGTCACACCCCGGTCTCCGCCTCCCCCCTCCTCCGCCACCCAAGCGTTCCTAAGCTACCCCTTGGTCCCCCGAGTATGATCGGGTCGCCTCCCTTCACCCCTAAAACCGTGCCCGAGTCCCACCAAAAGCAACCAGAGCCCATCCTACCCTTCTCCTTCCGCCTTTTTGATGACCAGCACGCCTAAAGTGGCCATCTAGCAGCCGCCTCGTTTCCAGGTTTGGGAGCAGAAGAAAGATTTAACCTAAACCACCCCCAAAGCCAAAAGCCTGAATGTCGCATTCCAGGTTTTGGCCTTGGAAATTTTCCCTTTTTTTGGGTGGACACAGAGGGTTCTCCCACGTCAGGGCCCTTGCCGCCCCCAATACCGGGATCCCGAGCGGCATTTCGTTGCCAGAAAAGCTGTCCCTGCCCTGGCCAGCCACGGTATCAAAAATTTCAAGCGCGTTGTCTGCATCTGGTCCGGAAAAGTCCATTGACCCCCGACCTGGACTATAAGCACGGCCAAGGCCGCTATATCCTGTGACAGCTCACGGGGTGAGCGGGGGTGGTGTCTCGGGGTGCGGTGGCTTGGGCTCGGCACCCCGCTTATTAAAACCCGTGGGATGGTGCGGGTTCTTTCCCCCAAGGCCCTTTGGGTGGCATCATGTGCCCAGAGGAAAACCAGGGTGTTGAAATTATTTTGTTTTGAGCCCTCCCACAACAGGAGGATGTGGACGGCTTCCCAAGAGACCGAGCGCGGCTGGGTGCCAAGAACCTTGGAGAAGGGGGGGTTTGGATAACGGGGGAAATCTGCTGGCCCCCCTTAAGTCGGTTTGGCGGGCACATCCATTGCCTGGGACATGTCAGAACCCGTCGTCCGAAATTTTTTTAAAGGCTACCCCGGGTTGGACTGCCTGCTGAGGAAGGGTGAATTAAGTTCGCACTTCCGCCTGCACCCTGCTTTGTCCCGCCTGGGTGTGTTGCATCGCAGCTCGGCCTCCCCCTCAACCGTTCATTGTTGGTGGGCCCCGCTGGAATTCCCCCCCAAAGCTCCGCGATTGTGGCAGCCGCAATGCCTTCGCATACTAATGACACATGGCCGACAAAAGCGGTCGGACCCCGGGGTGTTGAACCACCAGGCTGAGGAGGTGAAGGCTCTGCCCACCTTGTAGTTTTGAAGAAGCCACCAAAATGGCAGTGGGACAATGCCCCTTTTCAGCTGAGCATTGTTGGTGATCTTGTTCTGGAACGATCGTTGGACACTCTGAAAAACCCAAAAGGTCCCGCCAGCGACGGAGGGGGGAGACGGGCACAGAGCGGCCGGAGCCTTTTCTCCGCAAATCCACAAGGCCCCCCGTTTCACAAATTTCTCGGTCTTCATTTGGCAGTGGGTTTGGGGTCCAGACCCCAGGCAAGGTGGCGCATTTTTCCTCAGGGGCATCATCTCGGCAAGCGGGTGTGTTTAAGCTGTGCCGAAAGCAGTGAGGAGGGGGAGGTATTCCTAACACCGATTACGACGTCCCCGCCTTGGAAAAAGGGGTTGGGGCGAATTTTAGGCGGGGAGGAAGATGAGGAAATGATTTGCTAGTACCCCTCGACCCTGGGCTTGGGAAATCAAGGCCCGTCTCCCCATGAGTGCTTGGATGCTCCCAATTCCTCCCAAAATATCCCCATTAAGGCCATTTAAAATGAAACAACGTTTTGGGGGCCACCCCCCTGGTTCCCCCGGTACAAAACAAAACTCACACTTTTCCCTTTCCCCCCCCCCAAATAGAGAGTAAAAAGAGGAAATGGAGACCTTGCTGATTGATCAACTGGAGAAATCTGTTGCGTCTCTTCACTTCCCAAATCTCACGGTGGAACAACATAGCACGTGACAGCAGTAGAGTGCCACGTAGGCTTGCGGCAGCAGCGCAGCAGAAAGGTTGCAAAAACCCTAATGGGTGACCTCTGGCAACTTTGTTTACCACCTCACCAAGTGCAATGCAGGGGGACACTCCAACCACAGAGACCAGCTTAAGATTATGGTGCACGATATCTGCGTCTCAAACACCCATGTTTTTGTATGTTTGTGGGTATCCAAAAAAAGGGGCGAATGGGCCCAAAATGGTCGTCACGCCAAGGGTTTTTGTCCTGCCCAGCAGCCAGCGTCATATTGAGCGGACTTTAGCAAACAGCCCCGGAGGAGTATTACAGAAAAAACGCTCCGGCTTTCCACAGTAATGTGGATCGTTTGACTTTCACAAGATGGGGTCAGGCATGGATCTCTGTGTGTTGTGGCCCCCAATTGCCGAGGTCACGATTGTTGCCGGGGGTATTTCACATTCCTCTTCAAACAGAAATGGTCCTCTTGAATAATGTTTTTTTAAAATGATCATTTCTTACTGCAATTTTTATTCTTTTTTCCCAAAAACAGTTCATTTTGCTGTTTTTTGTGTGAGGGGGACTGTAAAAGCCCAGAAAGGGTTTTCCCATGACAACACCGAATTCCATTTTTAACCTTTTTTTTTTTAATTTTTGTGGGGGGTTTGCGGGGTTTAAGGGTATGTGGGGTACAAGACGGGGGTTTGTGAATGTTGTGTTTTTTTTTTTTCTGGGCTTTTATAACAAAGGGTTTTGTTCCCTTTAAAGATGTAGAATTTATCCTGGGCATCTATCCCCCTAAGGGGTTTAAAATGCACAGGTGGGAACGGGATTGACCCAGGAAGTTGGGTTTTAAAGGGAGGAAGTGTTTTAAAATATGTATGTCAGTTACGAAAAAAGGGCCTTTACAGGGCCGGGAAACGCGTCAAACTTTTTTTTGGTTTTTTTTTTTTTTCCCCCTTTTTTTATAAGCCTTTTTAAATTACTTTTTTCAATAAAGAGAGTGTTGTTAGTCTACCCCTTTTAAAGGGTTTTCCTTCTGCGCGAGTGCCGGGATCATCTACTACTTTACCGTTTTATGGGGTATAGTCAATGCCCCAGTGAAAACAAAAATTGGTGGTTGAAAGACCCCTTTTTTTCCGGGCATTTTAAAAAATTTTCGGGGGGGTCATGCGGGTTTTTGGGGCTATTTTGCGGTTCCAGGCAGGGATATTCAATGCCCAGTTCAAGAAAGGGATGAGGGTTTCCCAAATCATCCTGCCTTCTTGCACTTTTTAATTTGTGGGTGAGGGCAGGTTTAAGGGGTCATGCTGGGGTTTAAAAAGGACAGGGATAGGGGAATGGTTGTGGGTTTTTTTTTTTTCTGTGGTTTTTTTAAAAACCAAAAGTTTTGTTGCCTAAGATGTAGCACGTATCCATGCACTATCCCAATAAGGGGTTTAAAACTGCAAAGGTTTTGGAACCCGGGGATTGACCCGGGAAAGTTGGTTTTAAAGGGGGAAGTGTTTTAGATATGTATGTAGTTTCCAAATTTAAGGGGCCTTTAAACGGGAGCCTAAAAACGCGTAAAATGTTGCTTTTTTCCCCCATGTTTTTAAAAAGCCTTTTTTAATATTTTTTAAATTTAAAGAGGAGTGTTGTTATGTTACTACGCCTTTAAAAGTTTCCCTTCGGCGCGATTTCCCGGGTATCTACTACTTCCCTTTTTTATACAGGTATAGTCAATGTCCGTGAAAACAAAATTTGGGGGTTGAAGACCCCTTTTTCCCGGATTTTAAAATTCTGGGGGCATGCAGGTTTGGGGCTAAAGCTGATTTCCCAGGACAGGGATTTTTTCAAGGGTCCATTCAAGAAAAGTTGATGGTTAAAATATACTGCCTTTTGCACTTTTTAATTTGTGGGTGATGCGGGTTTTAAGGGGTCATGCTGGGGGTAAAAAGGAAGGGATAGTGAATGTTGTTTTGGTTTTTTTTTTCTGTGGCTTTTAAAACCTAAGTGTTTTTGGGGTTTAAGATGAGCACGTACCCTTTTGGACTTTTGGGGGGATTTTAAATTTTCGCTTCCCCACCCCTTTTTGGGTTTGTAAAAAATTTTGAAGGGGGTTTGTTTGCTCTCCCATAGACTTTAATGGCATCGCTAATAATGGGATGCTAACTATCGACTATTTTGTGGGAGGTGGTGGGCCCGGGGGGTCGATGGGCCAACGAAAATCCCCTTCAAAACTTTTCCTTGACCTAAAAAGATTTTTACATTATTAGCAACAGGAAAAGGGGCGAGACAGATCTAGGGGAAAAAGGGGTTTACACGCCCCGGCTTGAGGGGGGACACGTAAAACCCGCGTTCGAGATAGGGGTTGAGTGGGGGGGTAAATGGAGCTTATAGGAGACTGTGTTTTAATCGCCGAAGTACCACAAAAGGGCCCCAAAATATTTGGGGCCCAATTGCGCTGGGCGCCCCTTTAAGCGGATGTACTTCACGGATAACCAGACCCCATTGCCTGGCTCAAATTGGGGGAGGGGCCTTTCGAAAATGTCAGCCCGAAAATTTTTGGGGCGGGGGAGAGGTCGTAAACAGGGCCTGACATGTGAGTTGCCAAAAGAGGCCCTTTATGTCCTTTAAAATTGGGCTTTCCCCGGCAGGGACAAGAGACGGGTTTTGCTTTGGGGGGAGAGGGGGGAAAAGGGATGCAACCCCCGGGAAAAAAAAAGGGGGAGGCCCCCCGGGTTTGACTCTAAAGGGTTTTTTGGAAAAATCTGCCCCGGAGAGAAGATCGGACCAGTTATCCCCCCGAGCGGCACAAAGGGCCCCCAAAATAGGTACCCAAAACCTGGGGTTTTTCCCTCTCTACCTCCCGTTGTTTTTAGGGTTTGGGTTGGGAGATTTAAAAAAACCCGCTGAAAACTGCAACTTTACAGCACAGAAACCCGCCAAAAAAATTTTTCAATAAAACCTTTTTTCCCCTGTCCCGAGGGCCCAAAATGCAAAGGGAGACCGTTTTAAGCGGAAAAAAATTTATGGAAAAAATTTTTTGGGCAGCTGGGGGGGAGAGGTTTTTAAAAAAGGTAGTGGGGTTAAAAGTGAGCAATTTGGGGGGAAACGATCGGTCACCACCCCGTTTACCGGGGGTTTTTTCCCGATGGGGGTGGGAGATCTGTGACCCAAAATCCCTGGCGCATGGGTCCCGGGGTTTTTTCCCGGGACAGGGAAGGCAAGGGAAAAAGGGCCTGCGAGTTTAAGGGGGGAACCTTATTTCGAAACACAGGGAGGAGCAAAGGGGCCCCAAAGTCCCTGACATCTTGAGCAAGGGTTTGGGGCCCCCAGTTGTAAAAAGGAGACCCGCTGAAGAGAATTATGGATCCCCGGATTTTCCCCGCTGGTTTGGGAAAAAAAAAAAGTCCCCACTTCCCGATTTTTGGGGGCCCCAAGGCAGGGTGCCCCTTAAAGTCTTCCGGGGGGGCAAAAGTTGAAGAAACCCCCGGGGGGGAGCCCCAACGAGCGTTCAGGGGAAAAAATTTTGTGTGTGGAGGAGACCCCAAAACCACCCTATTTGGGAAAGAGATAGGGCGTCGGCTTTGACGTTCTTCCCGGTGGCTGAAAGTGTTGCAGGAATTTAAAACCGGGGGAAAAAAGAGCGCCATTGGCCTGCCCGGGGGTTCAGGCGTTGGGGGACTGAAAATATAGGAGGTTCTTTTGGTCGGTGAAGTGTTTTTTAATAGGGTGACGAGCCCCCCCCAACAGGTGACGCCACTTTCCCGAGCCAACTTTTTGGCCTTAACTCGCAAACCCCTATTTTTAAATTCTTTGGGCAGGGAAAAATTTTTTGGAGAAAAAAAAACACATGTTGTGTTTACCCGGGGAGGACTCTGCAGGAGGAAGCCCCGGCCCCCCCGAGGAGATCCCTCAGATGAATGGGGGTTTGGGGGGCCCGGGCAAGACAAGCCCGGAAAAACATAAATGCGTTTTAGAGGGGTTAAAGGCTTTTAAATTTTCGGGGGGCCAGGTTTTTGGGATTGGGTTTTCTTAGTTAGAGCCACAAGCGTAGAAAAGTGTGGAATAAATTGTCTATAATAATTGGAAATCCCAGAAATCGTTGAATGGCCTGAAGGCCCCACGGTTTTGTGGCCACTGCAACACCCCAGGGGCCTTATCAGAGACAAGTCCCCTAAAGGGGGGAAGGGTACTTAAAAATACATTCTCTGGTTTAAAAAAAGCTAAAGGGGGCGGAGTCACCTGGGACTAGGGGACGTGGTGGCGTGGTTACATTTGGAGAGAAATTTAAAATTCATCCAAGTAAAACAATCACACAGACGTAGGAAGGCCCGGAAGATCTCGTGAAAAGTTCTGAAATCAGCAGGAGCTTTGCAGAGACGAATGCAAAAAACCAGAATCAAAGGGCCCCCCGCGTATTTAAACGGTTTTCCCCCTATGCCCTTTTTAATACGAATTAAATTATAAGCACTGCGTGATCCATTGGAAAAGATTTTCCCCACGCAGGCGGTCGGGGAGTTCGGAGATCCCGGGGAAAGGGTACCCTTTTTTTTATAGAATTTTATTTAAGCCCCGATTGTCGATCAGGGCCGGGGAGACCCTCCTTTTTTTTCCCGAAAAAGAAGGGCTCCCGTGGAGCGAGGGATTCGAAATAAAGCCTTCGGGGTTTCGTGATGACCCGACATAGCCCTTTGTCCCGGCAGAGGGATAGATCGGCCCGGGGGGGGACCGCCCGGTTGGATTATGGACGTCCCAAGGGGGCCGGGGAAGATTTTGGCCTTCATTTGAAAGACGTGGCAAAGTCCCCGTATGACGAAGGTGGCTGGTGGGGCTTTGGTAGATTAGGGAAGGGGACCCGGGGAGGGTTTGGGGTTCGCAGGAAAACCCAGAGACATGCGGAAACCCAAAAGCATGACTTCACCTGTGCCCCCGTCCCAAAGGGGGGGGTAGGTCCGTAACCAGGGGGGCCCCGAAGGTTTCAGTGGGCGGGCCGGACGAGAAGTTTCAAAAAACTTTGTAAAGCCCCAAACTGCAAAAAAAGGGGAAAAAGTGGGGAAGCGGGTAGCGTCCTTTGGGGTTCGCCACTAAAAAACCCAGTTTTACGAACATAGGCTTACAACGGAACCCGGGGGACGAAACCTGGTACCAGTTTTGGTTATGAAATTTCCCCGCGGGTCCAGAATCAAACCCCAAAAGGGGGTGGCCTGAAAGGTGTATCGGGAAAACAAAACATGGGCATGGTCAGACGGGGAGAGGCCGTCTGACCCTAGGGTTTCCTCTCCCAAAGTTTGGGGGGAATTTTCCCGGGCCCCCAACCGCACACAATAGAAAACAGCGCTTCAGACACGCGAGAAGTTTTTTCTGGGGAAAATGGGCTCTTCAACCCGGTTTTCCCCAAAGACCCTGGGAACCCCCCGGGGGAAGGGTTTTTGGGGTCGTGTCGAGGTTCTCGATCCCTGTGGCGCCCAAAAAGGATTCCGCAAGAGGTGATTATGAAAGGCCCCTTGGCACGTCGTAGGGGAATTTATGCCCTCATTCGAGGGGATGGAGCATGATGATGAACCCACGGGTTTTTGGGGTCTTCGTCGTAGCGTGAGGGGAGGGAGATGAGAGAAGGTCCCGACCAAAGCAATAGGCAATGGAGGGGGTGCGGGGGCGGCAGCCCCTGAGGTTTGCGGGGCAAGGTTTGATCATGGCCGCTAGCTGGTCGATAGTTGACTTCGGGCGACGCCGTCGTGACATCCCGGAGGTC
>JAODAL010062437.1:0-19754 GCA_025379985.1 Phyllomedusa bahiana | reverse complement strand
TGCCCATAGCAACCAATCACAGCTCAAGAAACCATGGTCGCTTTCATTTTTCCAGAGCACTTTCAAAATAAAACTGATTTCCCAAATTGGTTGTATGAGGTTGTTTGGTTGCTAGGGCAAAAAAGGACAGTCTTATTAAATGGGCCTTAGTTTGCTTTTGGCCTCTCTTTTAACTCTGAGCAAAAGGGGCTTTTATTAAGTAAATTACGCTAGTATTTGCTAAAAAAAAAAAGGGCAATGTTTGTGCGAAACTCATTGCAAATTTGCAAACGTTATATTTAAAATTATTTCAGATTTGGGGGCTCGGGGTTCTTTTTCAGGGCATGGAAGAAGAGCACCAACGGCGCATGTATGAACGGGCTGGCCTTTTTTTGGTGTGTTTGAGCCAAAACAAACTATGTAGTGGTTTATGATGTATGAACCATGGTAGGATAATCTTGGCGCGTGCGGGGGGGGGGGTAGGGGGGGGTTGTGCCAGAATCGTTAATGCCACAGAAATGCCCCACGTTTGGCACAAAATTATCGGCCCGGTTTCAAAATGGCTCTGGGACAAATCCACTCCCCTAGCCGGTTTGGGCATTTTTGTGAGTACTTTCATACTACTGTGGGGATCTTACACTATTAAAAACAAAGGTAAAACGGGAGGTCGACCCCAGGTTCAATATGTCACCCCAAATTCTTGGGGGCTTTTTATGGCTTCTACTGGCCTGCAGTGACGAACTGCTGAGGACCCAGTGCTATAGTGCCAGTGGGGCGCCTATCAGGAGAGATCCACAGGTTTTAGCTATGAAACCCAGTGTTGGAAGCCTATCAAAAAGAGATTGACAGGTCTGAGCTTAGCGCCCTGGGGAAAATGTGACCCCAACAAGGGGGAAAAACTGGGAATAGGTAGGCATGTTAAGGATCATATTGAAAAGGATTGGGAGGGTTTTTCTATGGTATTTTTTATGGGCTTGATTTTAGGGGGCAGTTGGGGCTAGGAGGGTATGGTTGTTGGGCTTGTTGGTTGCTGTGGGCTCCCTTGTTGCTTTGGGCTTTTGTTGGCCTAGGGCTCTGATGTTTTTATTTGGGTCTGATTGGTTTATGGGTTGATTTTGCAGGGCTATGTTGGTTGCTATTGGATTGATTGGGTTTCTAGGGCTTGATTGGTTGCTGTGGGCTCGGGGTGGTTGCTATGGGCTTGGTTGGCCGCTATGGGCTTGATAAATTTTTATTGGCTTGATTGGTTCCTATGGGCTTGATTGGTTGGTTGGGCTTATTAGTTGCTATTGGATGGTTGGTTGCTTTGGGTCTAATTGGCGCTATGACATCTGATTGGCTGCTATGGGAACAGGAAAAACTTACACCCTTTGCGTTTTTTATCTGTGGCCCCCAGAAACTTTAAAAAAAGAATGGGGTATTCCCCAAAGTCTGGATAAGAAATATAATAATTATGTGCAAAGTGTATAAAAATATATAAATATAAATCAAATAGTTTAGAAAAATAATATTTTTTTTGACATCAAAAGTACATAATAACAATGTCACCTTAAAAAAAAAGAAAGAGTTTTTTTGTACCCAAATAATCCGCAGTACAAAAATTTACCCCAAAAAAAAAAAGGAATTTAGATGAAAAAAAGGCCTGACATGCATTTCACCCCCCAGCTTTCTCAAGGGGTTACCTGATATATCAGGTGCAGAGGCGTAACTTTAAGTCTTGGGCCTTGCAAAAGGTGAATTGGGGCCCCCAGTTACCCGCGCCATTTACAATACTGGTGTCGTTTAGTGGGGAAGGGCTTTTTTGGGCCCCTTTTTGGCTGCGGGCCCCGGGGGAGGATGCTCTCTGACCCCTTAGCTACGCCCCCCGGTCAGGTGGTAAATGGTTTGTGAAAACATGGCTTATGTACACTTGTGGCTCATTTATTATAGGGGATATTTTTTGTGAGTTTATACAGAATCTGTGAAATAAAATCTTGATATGTTCCACCATATTAAGGGAAATTATCCACTGTATTAAAGGGATATTCTGTCTTGGAAGCGTTACATGCCTCCCGTTGACTTTAAACGTCTGAGCAGTGGATGTAAATTTGTGCGCAGATGTTGCGGAACTTATTGTGCAGCTGTGGGAGTGGAGAGCTGGCTGTCTGCGTTTGGCCACGTCTACAGAGCACTGGTTTCTGGTTGGATTTTTAAGTGGATTCAGTATTTAGAATCTGCAGAAATCCAACTGTAACCAGTGCCCCGTAGACCCGATATCTAAACTGCCGATTTATAGAACATGTTCTGTAATCTGCCATGTATTGGGTTTGCTGAAATCTGAAAACCATCTGCGGTTTTTGGAGCAAACCCATGCCAAAAACCACGGCACGGTGGTTAAAATACCGTCAGATTTCCAACGGCATTTTAATATTGCGGTGTAGCTATAGCTTTAGTCGACTCTCCAATCAGAAGGCAGGGATAATTTGTTACCATCCCTCCCTTCCCGATCACTGCATAGAAGCACTGTATATACACATTAGCAAGAAGCCTCCCAGCTGACGGTTCCGTGACTGCTAAGGCTTGGTAACTGCATGAGCTGCTGGTTTTAATCAGTCCCCAGATCAGGAGATGTAGTTCCCTGTATTTACCCTGTAATTGGGACTAATACATTAACCACAGTTACAGGGATAATCAGGAACAAGAAAAAAAATTATTTAAAAATTGCCCCCGCAAAGGCCTTTTTTCTTCTGGAGGGAGCACTATATGTAAAATAAGTAAAATAATAGCAACTTATAGCCTTGCCCCCGACAACCCTAACATTTTTTAATATGTTAGTAGTGGAAAAGTGACACAATTACAACACTTATTTTAGTGGCACTTCACTTTTGCTGTAAAAAAAAAAAAAATTATATGTATGTTGGGGGAATTGGCGTCACGAACAGGTAGGCCACATGGGCTTCAACAGACAGAGATAGTGACACGGGATGTAAAAGTTCAAGTGGGTTTATTCACCAAGTACAAACAAAACAGAGGGCTTGAATGAGGTAAACATAAATGAAAAGACCTGCCCCTTTATGACCACTTATTAACACGGGTTCCTCTTAGATCAGTCTGCCTACTAGTGGGCTTTACTTTTAACCCAGAGGAAACAGGCCTGATACCAGCCTCACCTGGTGCGTGGGAGGTGCCTCCCACGCATGATTTGGGCAGTCCAGGAAAAGCCGACCCGGACTAAGCGGGGTGGAGCCGCTGTACTAAAACTAAGATGTGCCAGTAACATAGTTTTACTGACACACAAAGCCCGGGCCGCTCGATGACACACATCTGCCCATATACTCATCAAAGCCGCATAGGAGAGTATACTACCATAGGGGAAAAATCTTTTCAACAACTCCCCTGTCATTGTTCGCTACCCCCCCCCCTTTTTCAAAACCCGTGGGGAGGAATTTTAACCCGAAAAAGTGCGTTTGGGAGGAATCAGATTACCCTGAAGTTTCCATACTCTGTGTTCCACTGTAACCTTAAAGAGTTAAAGGGGTTGTCTCACTACAAGGATTGCTTTTTATGTTAAAGATCTTGCCTAAACAAGTCACTTTGCAATGTGTGTCCATTAACAGTGTCCTATCTATTCCTTGATTTTCCTTTCTTGAATGGTCTGCATCACCTCCTCAGGTCGCTATAGCTACAGACCTGTTCCATCTCTCCTGATAAGCTGCCAGCGCTGATCGCTATAGCTACAGACCTGTTCCATCTCTCCTGATAAGCTGTCAGCACTGGTTGCTTTAGCTACAGACCTGTTCAATGTCTCCTGATAGGCTGTCAGCATTGGTTGCTATAGCTACAGACCTGGCTTCTACTGCAGTCTAGTAGAAGCCAGTAAACACGCCCCCAAATTAAAAATGAAACCAAAAGATGAATCAATGTAGTGAGACAACCCCTTTAAGAACCGCCTTGTGACTCTAGCGTTCCTTTCCTTTGCTTGACACACCCAAGTTAATGGAGAGTGGACTTGAGGGACCATTTAATGGCAAGCACTCCCGCACAACAATACTGTAGTTTTTTTCAGGGGGGCGTGAGCTTCCTACTTAGATATGTGACAGGACGCTCTTCCCCATCTATCCTTGGAAAGTTCTGCACCCAGTCCTACGTCAGACGCATCAGTGTGCACAACAAATAATTTTTCATGTGTGATTTACATTAGATTCAATGTAAAACACGCATTGGTGTTCAGACGAGTGATCACCGAGAGTGTTTTAATGGCCTTTTGATGCGTTTTTGGGAGTTCGGGAAAATTTTAACATGTCAATTCTTGATCCATTTTCGTGAGCACCCCTTTTTTAAAAACTGTAGGGGGGTTTCTGCTGCAGAAAAATGATCCAACACGCAGCCATTTTTGGTTGCGTGTTTTGGAGGGTTTTGACCCCCTTGTTGAAATGCTCTTCGAAGAGGTGTTTGGGACGTGTTTTTTTGGACGAGGTTTTTTGGGCGATTTTTGGACGATTTTCCCAAACACTTTTTTTAAAACCCCATAAAAATTAAAAAAACCGGGCAAAAACCCCCGCAAAAAAATCGCAGGAAACGCTTTAAAAAAAACCCCAAAAGGCTTTGGACGGGTTTCAAACCCTTTCCTTTGTTCCTATGGGGATTTTCAGCACTGAAAAAATTGAATGCATTTCTTTTTTGGGCCCCCAAAACAGCTTCAAAGAAGCACGGAAACGGGTAAAAATCTTATTGTGTGTGAAAAATACAAGCTGTTTTACATAGGGGTTTAATGAAAATAACGGGGGCAATTCGTGGTTTTTTGAGTTTTTTGGGAGTGGAAACACTCTGAAAACCGCTACAAAAACAGCATCAAAATCAGCCGTGTGAACATACACTTGGGCTATGTTCACACGGCTTAAAATTGGGGTTTTCGTCCAATTACCGCCGAGGCACGAATTACGGGGGAAACGTCCCCCCCATTACGGTTAAACACAGTTTTCATAGAGAATTGGGGTTACGTCCCCCTCTCCTGCTCGGCGAACCGCCGGGGGGGGAGATAAAGACTGTGAATTACTCGGCGTATACGTGCGCTGGGAATGAATGTCTATGGGCCCGGCCCGGGTCGGCCCCCGCTCCGCCCCCCGGTCAACGGCATTAGCGGGGATAATTTCCCTGCATTTAAGCCGTGTGAACCTAGCCTTCCGGTTAGCCTCAATCAGCAGAGCATTGGTTTCCGCCTGGGCTCCCATGGCCTCTTCTGCACTTTCTGCTGGGGTTTCCCTCATTAACTGGGCTACGTTAGCCTGGGCAGCGTTTCAGAAGTTTGTCCATCTTTGGGTGTCTCAGATTTCTCACTTTTTTCCCCAAAAATAAGTTCAAGCACTCCCCCGGCCTTTTAACCACCGCACTGAACCCGAAATTTTATGTGTATATTAAAAATATAACCCAAATTTTCTATTTTTTCCCAAAATAATTTTTAAAAAAAATGTAAAAAGTGTAAAAAATACACAAAAAAAAATGGAAACATTGAAAGATACAGCTCACCGGCTCTTCACGTGATGTGTATACCAAGCAGATAGATGGGGTGCTCGGATCCGGTCCTTAGGCAGGTGGGCGTAGGTAAACAGTCCAAAGAAAAACTATTTTTTGATCCAGCAAACCCGAGGGTGTAAAAAAAATTTTTTACATAAAAATTACAATTTTTAATTCGTACTTGGTAAAAAAGAATGTTTTTAGCAGTATGTAGCTCATCCACGCCAAGACTAAGGACGTCTTCTGTCTGAAACGCGTTGGGTTTTTTGGAGCCTGATGCAAGGGGCATGTATACCCCACATGTTCTTTTTTAACAAGTATGAATTGTAATTTTTATGTAAAAAATGTCCTGGATCAAAAATTAGTTTTCCTTTGGACACAAAAATAAAGCCTAATGTAACAAGAAAATGTTATAGCGTTGAAACCTGTGTGTACTGTGGAAAAGGTAAACTGGAATTGGAGTGCCGAAATGTAGGGACTTTGCATACTGCCTTACGTGTCCATGCATGGACTTGGGGATCCCAGCAGTTGGTTTATCTGTGACTGCTTACATGTTTTTTGGTTAGAATCCCTCTATAGTGCTCTTTAAAGGGGTTTTCCCATGAGTTAGAAACATGTCCGCCACTCTCAGTGCCAGCTGGAGAGCTGGCCGCGCTTGCGCAGTCACTCTCCATTCTGTTCTATGGGAGTTCCAAGTACAGGGGAGCGGGATGTTCGGCTCTGCTCGGAACTTCCATAGAGCAGAATAGAGAGTCATGCGCAAGCGCAACCGACTCTCCAGTCTATGCAGAGGGATTCGGGGGCCCGTTCCCGAGAAGGGGCGAATCACAGAGTTGGGACCTGCACCTATGTGACAGTGATAGCATATCCATATGCCATTATTGTCTATGGTGGCAAAACCCCTTTAAGTTATTTCAGGGTATATTAAAGGGGAATTCCAGTAAAAATAGAGTGGAACACTGTAATTAATAATTTCAGGCCTGAGTATGTTCACTACTATTTTGTGCCTGGTGACAACTCCGGCTCCCCAAGCTCTTATAGAGGGCGCCTGGTGTCATACAGTAAAATGACTGGTGTTTCCATAGTAACTGGTCTATATCGAATGACAAAAAGATGGATTAGCACTGAGCTGGAAACAAAGGAGAGAAAAACCAACTCGGCAGCAGTCGAGCCATATTATTCCCCAAATCGGCCTACATTATTAATCAAATTTATCAAAAAATCAATTTAGGTGGAAAAAACACTATAAACCTGTAGCAGTTTCCATAGTAACCAATGGAATTCTACTAATTACTTGTAACCTGACAGAAAAACAGTATGGGAAGGAATGTATGGACGCCAAACATAACAGCCAGAATTCCTACTGACTTTTTACAGGGATGTAACCACCATGCACTTTGATGGCCTATTGAAAGGATATAACCTCAAAGTCTAATAGGTTTGGTTCCCTTAGGTAGGATCCACACTTATCTCAGGAACGGGCCCCTGAAAGTACCGGCTCAGAATGGAGAGTAGTTCACACTTGCATAAAACTCTCCATTTTGTTCCATGGAAGGAGTACGGCCAAACACAGCGCTCCCCTGTACTGGGAACTCCCATAGAACAGAATGGAGAGAACACAGCGCTCCCCTGTACTGGGAACTCCCATAGAACAGAATGGAGAGAATACAGCGCTCCCCTGTACTGGGAACTCCCATAGAACAGAATGGAGAACACAGCGCTCCCCTGTACTGGGAACTCCCATAGAACAGAATGGAGAGAACACAGTGCTCCCCTGTACTGGGAACTCCAATAGAGGAGAATGGACAACACAGCGCTCCCCTGTACTGGGAACTCCCATAGAACAGAATGGAGAACAGAACACTCCCCTGTATTGGGAACTCCCATAGAACAGAATGGAGACCACAGCGCTCCCTGTACTGGGAACTCCCTTTAGAGCAGAATGGAGAACAAAAGCGCTCCCCTGTATTGGGAACTCCCATAGAGACAGAATGGAGAGAACACAGCGCTCCCCTGTACTGGGAACTCCCATAAAGGCAGAATGGAGAACACAGCACTCCCCTGTACTGGGAACTCCCTTTAAAGGAGAAGGGAGAGAACACAGCACTCCCTGTACGGGGAAAACTCCATAGAACAGAATGGAGAGAACACAGCGCTCCCCTGTACTGGGAACTCCCATAGAACAGAATGGAGAGATACAGCACTCCCCTTTTACTGGGAACTCCCGTTGAGAACAGAATGGAGAACACAGCGCTCCCCTGTACTGGGAACTCCCTTTAGAACAGAATTGGAGAGAACACAGTGCTCCCCTGTACTGGGAACTCCAATAGAGGAGAATAGACAACACAGCGCTCCCTTGTACTGGGAACTCCATAGAACAGAATGGAGAACACAGCACTCCCCCGTATAGGGAACTCCCATAGATCAGAATGGAGAACACAGCGCTCACCTGTACTGGGTACTCCCATAGAGCAGAATGGAGAACACAGCGCTCCACTGTACTGGGAACTCCCATAGAACAGAATGGAGAGAACACAGCGCTCCCCTGTACTGGGACCTCCCATATAGGAGAAGGGAGACCACAGCGCTCCCCCTGTACTGGGAACTCCCATAAAGGAGAATGGAGAACACAGCGCTCCCCTGTACTGGGAACTCCCATAGAGGAGAATGGAGAACACAGCGCTCCCCTGTACTGGGAACTCCCATAGAGGAGAATGGAGAGAACACAGCGCTCCCCTGTATTGGGAACTCCCATAGAACAGAATGGAGAACACACCACTCCCCTGTACAGGGAACTGCCATAGACCAGAATGGAGAACACAGCGCTCCCCTGTACTGGGAACTCCCATAGAACAGAATGGAGAACACCACGCTCCCCTGTACTGGGAACTTCTATAGCACAAAAGGGGGAACACAGTGCTCCCCTGTACTGGGAACTCCCATATATAGACAACTGGAACACGCGCTCCCTAAGGGGAAACCCTATAGAACAGAATGGAGAACACAGCGCTCCCCTGTACTGGGAACTCCCATAGAACAGAATGGAGAACACAGCACTTCCCCGTACTGGGAACTTCCATAGAACAGAATGGAGAACACAGAGCTCCTCTGTACTGGAAACTCCCATAGAACAGAATGAAGACAACACAGCGCTCCCCTGTACTGGGAACTCCCATAGAACAGAATGGAGAGAACACAGCGCTCCTCTGTACTGGGAACTTCCATAGAACAGGATAGAGAACACAGCGCTCCCCTGTACTGGGAACTCCCAAAGAACGGAATGGAGACAACACAGCGCTCCCCTGTACTGGGAACTCCCATAGAAGAGAATGGAGAGTCATGCGGAAGCGTGACCGCCGTTTCGTTCTGAGACGGTACTTTTGGGGCCGTTCCTAAGATTGGTACAGATCCCATCTATAGGACCTGCATCTGTGTTGGGAACGGGCCCCAAAAGAAGGCTGTGATGGCGTATCCTATCGATATGCCATTAAAGTCTATGGTGGGAATACCATTTTAATGGGGTTGTCTCACTACAAGGATTGCTGCTTTTTATGTTAAAGATCTTGCAAAAACAAGTCACTTTGCAATATGTGTCCATTAACTGTGTCCTACCTATTCTGAGATATCCCCTCTTGTATGGGCTGCATCAGCTCCTCAGGTCACTATAGCTACAGACCTGTTTGATCTCTCCTGATAGGCTGCCAGCACTGGTTGCTATAGCTACAGACCTGGCTTCTAGTGCAGCCTAGTGGAAGCCAGTAATCACGCCCCTGAATTCAAAATGAAACCAAGAAAACAGGACTGAGATAAGATGAATAAATGTAGTGAGACAACCCCTTTAAGTGCACTCTTCTGTAGAGGGCTTCATTGCTAATTAGTGGTATTTTCATTTGCAACCACTGCAAGGCCAAACCTGATGGCCTGATGTGTTTGATCACTGTGAATCTGAGCATTTTTCAAGGATGGCTATTGAGGGCCGGATAGGATGGCCTGATCTGATTGGTCATTAGGAACTAAGCATTTTAGAGCATTCCTCCCTGCAAATATATTTCACTTCATCAATGTTCCTGAGATGCCAGTACCCTCTCCACAGGGGTGGGTATAGCTATAGGGTTGCAGAGAAAGTAGTTGCTACCGGGCTCTGCAGCTTGATGGGCCCCTAAAAGCCCTTCTGCCACAGCATTGTGAATGGCACATTGTAGGTGAAGGGCCCCATTTCACTATTTGCACTAGGGCTCACAGCATCTCCATAAGGTTAAAGGGGTTTTCTCACCACAATGAGAAAATTAGCTTTTATCATGTAGAAAAATGTAAATGAAGGCTATTACCTAATACAATCCTGTTTTGATTTTGCTTTGTTCGGGAGACAAAATCTCCTTTATCTACTGCTTGTGTACACAAGTTTCTCTCTTTTTGCTATGATTGCTCCAAATTGCCATCCGATCATGGCAAGTCACTCCCTGCTGAGTCTTATCTCTAGTACAGGAGCTTGTTATCTAACTTAATGACAAGTTGTAACCATTAGAGCTCTGTAGCCTTGTGTACTACAGATTATAAATCTCTAGCAGTCATGTCACTATAACAGGCTCAGCAGAGCTGATATGCTAATCACTGCTGTGGACACACCCACAGTCTGAACAGGAGTATGAGTCTGAAGGTGGCTGTAGCTCTGTGAAACAGCATGGTGATAAAATCTCTTTTAAGGTCAGGACCCTGACCTGACCATTTCAAAACACAGATTGTTTCGTTCTTTTACTTATGCCTTTTGGGTCATCATCTTGTTGCATTTCCCAACGTCTCTTCAGCTTCAGCTCATGGACTGCTGTCTTTACGTCCTCCAGTAAAATATTTTTAGTCACGTTTTAACTCATTGTTTCCTTAAAGGGGTTGTCTCACTACAAGAATTGCTTTTTATGTTAAAGATTTTGCAAAAACAAGTCACTTTGTAATATGTGTCCATTAATACTGTCCTACCTATTCCTAGATAGGCAGCCCCCTGCATCAGCTCCTCAGGTCGCTATAGCTACAGACTTGTTTGATCTCTCCTGATAGGCGGCCAGCACTGGTTGCTATGGCTACAGACCTGTTTGATCTCTACTGATAGGCTGCCAGCACTGGTTGCTATAGCTACAGACCTGGCTTCTACTGCAGCCTAGTGGAAGCCAATAAAAACGCCCCTGAATTCAAAATGAAACCAAGAAAACAGGACTGAGGTCAGACGAATCAATGTAGTGAAACAACCCCTTTAAGACTCTCAAGGCATCAAGGTCCTACGGCAGCAAAGCATCCCTAAACCGTCAGCTCCACCATGCTTCACAGTTGGGAGGAGATTATGGTTTTGGTGTGTAGTGTTCTTTTCCCTTCAGACAAAGCACTGTGCAATGGTGCTAGAAAGTTCCACTTTTTTCTCTTTTTACATAGAACATATCCTTAAAGGGTTGTCTCATTACATTGATTCCTCTCACCTCAGTCCTGTTTTCTTGGTTACACTTTGAATTCAGGGGCGTGTTTACTGGTTTCTACTAGGCTGCAGTAGAAGCCAGGTCTGTAGCTATAACAACCAATGCTGGCAGCCTATCAGGAGAGACTGAACAGGTCTGTAGCTATAGCGACCAGTGCTGGCAGCCTATCAGGAGAGATCAAACAGGTCTGTAGCTACAGCAACCAGTGCTGGCAGCCTATCAGGAGAGATAAAACAGGTCTGTAGCTATAGTGACCTGAGGAGCTGATGCAGCCCATACAAGAGAGGATATCTAGGAATAGGTAGGACACTGTTAATGGACACATAATGCAAAGTGACTTATTTTTGCAAGATCTTTAACATAAAAAGCAGCAATCCTTGTAGTGAGACGACCCCTTTAAAGTATTGTGGAACATCCAAGTGGTCTTGAGATGGATGGTAATGTTTATTTCTAACCGCAGTGACCTTCTTCGAGGTGTCCTTACATGAAAACCATTCTTGTTTAAACGGGTGTTCCAAGAGTTCAAAATGCGTGTTCACCCCTCGGGGCATGATGAAAAATAGAAGGCAGAAAGCATACGTACCTCTCGTTCCGTCGCCGCAGCCGACGGCTGTAGCTGTGCATGTTCATATGACGGGTGCAGCCAATCAAAACAGCATTCACAAGGTGATCAGCTCACCGTACCACTGAATGGAAACAGTCATCAGGTGGTTAGATCCACTGCACGGGCAAGAGAGGCTGCTGCAACCAAACTAAGACGCTAACATGCAAAAAAAGAGGTCCAGCAATGGAGAAAAAGTGTTTTTCCCGGGTTGTCAAAAATTTAAAAAGTGATCGGTATTCCATCCTATTAAAAAAATCATTTGATACATGAAATGGGAAAAAAGAAGCTGACGCGTTTCGAAGCATACAAACAAACCATTGTGCTCCAATCAGGTGGCACAAACGTCATAGGAGGAACTCCCTCAGCAACAAGGAGAAACGAATAAAAGACTACACGAAAAGGAAACCAGTAGAAATAGTACTAATATCAAATAACAGCCAATCATAGGCCATAATGTCACAATATTTACTATTTTGCCATAGGCAAACTTAAACTCTATCAGTTCTCTATCTATAAAACACTAAAACGTAACTTTTATTATGTATAACTCTTAACCTCTATACACACTGTTTAAAAACCTGATTTCTAACCTGACCATTTAACCCTCTGCACCGGACCTCTAACCCCTGATGAAGGCAGGTTAGCTGGTGAAACATGTTGGGGAGGTCAGGCATGACGTTTTAAATTGTGATTTCTCACCTTTGTCTAGAAGTGTCACCCGCTGCAGAGGGTGTCACAAGGGGGCCTTATTTGTTTTGTGTCTATTAGATTAGGGACGATTGCCCAAGTAGGAGGCTTGGGATCCCTTACTGGAGTCAGTAAATTGCTGTATATATAAGGCTTTCCTGTTAATAGGTGGTGCTCCACCAGACTTGATAATAGAAAAGGAGCTATTCCTTCCTTCAGAAGCAAAAAGGGTTAAATGATGAGGCTAGAAATCAGGTTTTTAAATAGTGTGTATAGAGGTTAAGAATTATACATAATAAAAGTTACATTTTAGTGTTTTACAGATAGAGAACTGATAGAATTTAAGCTTGACTATGGCAAAATCGTAAATATAGTGATCAAAAGTCACTCTCTGTTCTCTTGCAAGATTCCCATTTTTTGGGAGATTATTTGATAATGTCACAATGACACGTTACCACTGCGGACGGTCAATGGCTGCACCTGTCAGGTGACCAATGAATGTTGAAAGCCACAGTGGGAAAGCCTCGGCGACGCAAGGGGAGTGTTCAGGAGGTAAGTATGCTTCCTGTCTTCTATTTTTCATTATGCCCGGTGGACAAACACGCGTTTTGAACCATCGGAACACCCGTTTTATGTTTGTCCGACAGTGGATACATGAACAGAGGTGTCCACAGTTTGATCTCCTTGAGGTTCTTCTTCACCTCTTTCGGGATTGCACGTTGGTTTCTTAAATGATCTTATCAGGGCACCTGCATTTAAGAAGAGTAGCAGCAATCCTGAAGTTTCTCCATTAGCACACAATTTTTCCAACAGATTTTGCAGCTTTTTCCAGCTTCATGTGTCTTAATAATAGGTCTCCTGAATATTGTTTGCTTCAAGGCATGGTTCATACTAAGTATGGATGGGGTGCCTTTTAAAAGGGCATATTCCCCCTTCCAGTCTCATCTCACTAATGCAAATATTTGCCAATTAGCTGTTAGAGAAATTATTAAAGGGGTTTTGCCACAAAGTGACTTCCTTACCTGTTATTTGCTCAGGAAAGAAAATAAACGCATCATGCTGTGTCATGAAAATAAACAAATCATGCTGTGTCATGAAAATAAACAAATCATGCTGTGTCATGGCTGCAGGGGGGGGGGGGAGGGGGGGCCGGAGCCGAGCGTGTAAGCAAGGGCGCGTCTGCAATGATTACTAAGATAATTACCTTACAACTCGTGGATTAGCTATACAGCAGAAAGCCTTACACTGCACATTTCTCCCCAGCCCCTTGCAAGCTCCTTCATGTTCCCTGTCATCAGATAAGATGTGCAAACCAGATCAGCTCCTGGTCTTGTCTAATGTAAACTTTTAAGTAACTAAGGGCATGTAAAGAAAGCTGTAGCTCTCACAGTCTTCACTTTTTCTAATCACATATATTTAGAAAAGTGATTAAATACCCATTTTGTAGGATCCACGTCAACATTACATCGTGGCAAAACCCCTTTAACACCGAGATTTAATTGCCTTTCCTCCCTGCTCTGTTGATGTTTACTTACATGTGCTCAATAAAAGACACGAACAGTACAACTGTCTATGTGTGATTGGATTAAATTATCTTATCACCTGCATCTAAGAAGAATAGCAGCAGACCTGAATTTCCTCCATTAGCACACAATTTTTCCAACGGTTTTTGCAGCTTTTTCCAAATTCATGTGTCTTAAAAGGGGTTGTCTCACTACATTGATTTATCTCACCTGAGTCCTGTTTTCTTGGTTACACTTTGAATTCAGGGGCGTGTTTACTGGCTTCCACTAGGCTGCAGTAGAAACCAGGTCTGTAGCTATAGCGACCAGTGCTGGCAGCCTGCCAGGAGAGATGGAACAGGTCTGTAGCTATAGCGACCTGAGGAGCTAATGCAGCCCATACAAGAGGGGATATGTAGGAATAGGTAGGGCATTGTTAATGGATATATATTGCAAAGTGACTTGTTTTTGCAAGATCTTTAACATAAAAAGCAATCCTTGTAGTGAGACAACCCCTTTAATAATAGGTCTTCTGAGTATTGTTTGCTTCAAGGCACGGTTCACACTAAATAGGGATGGTGTGCCTTTTATAAGGGCATATCCCCTTCCAATCTCATCTCACTAATGCAAATATTTGCCAATTAGCTGTTAGAGAAATTATTAACACAGAGATTTAATTGCCCTTTCTCCCTGCACTGTGGATGTTTACTGACATGTGCTCAATAAAAGACATGAACAGTACAACTGTCTATGTGTGATTAGATTAGATTGTGTTTATCTATAAATGGGATTTTGCTTACAATCAGACCACATTTTATTAGTAAATAGGGAATTCCAGATAATACAGCTTAATTTACAAATTTGTGCAGGTATATGTCAGGTTGAATAGAAAGTGGGACTGTAGGGCTGTGACTAGTTTAATGCTGGCTAGGCTGGAAAAGGACCCTAGTTTGGTGGGTATCACTAGTTTTGTTGTAAACCCCAAAAAGTATGTATGGACTTTGCTACATGAAGACTTTCCTTAGGTTGAAATCCTTAGAATAGTCATTTGCAGTCAAATACAGCAACGTTGGTGGAACTAGAGAACGGTCAGGAACTAAGCCAAGGGTCATCACCACAAGAGAGGGTAGTGTGTGACAAGTAAGAGGATGGTTTAGAAGATAAATGGTCATGCACACCAACTAGAGATATAGTTATAAATGGGTGCTGGAGGTGGAAAAGGCAATCAAGCCAAACATTCAAAATAAATAAAAAATAAACCTCAATGAGGTCTGTGCATTGATAAAGAGAAAAAAAAAACACAGGTTTGGTTCCTGCAGGGATTTGAACCTAGGACCCTTGTGCCTGGAGGCAAAAACTTTACCGCTCAGCTACTCACAATGCTTTACGTAAGCAGACCTTTCTTTGACTAGAGAGAGTAAAGGCCTGGTGATGTCATCCTGATGTGTCACATGATATGCAATTCAAACAAATCACACACGCCCTCTTCTGAGCACACAGAGCTGAAGAGCTGGATGCAGGAGGTATGAGATCGTGGCAAAACCCCTTTAACATAGGAATGAATGTATTTACAGTAGATGTCAATCATATGTCAACAAGTCATATGGATATACTGGATAGTAAAAGAGTGGAGGGACACCTATCTAAGCAATGTGGGTATCCAAAAAGAAAGTGAAGAGTTGGTCTGGGTTAAGGATCAGGAGTAAGGGACGAGACGTCAGTTGAGTACAGGAAGCAGCCGGTTGTCCCTCCACTCCTTTACTGTCCAGTATATCCATATTATTTCACCCAATTTGATGTCTCTTGATAAAGGCAATCTCCGAAACGTCGACATATGATTGACATCTACTGTAAATACATTCATTCCTATGTTAAGCACTTGTTGAATATGTCCTTGTAAATACCCCCTTTTTTTCTGTGCTATGATCTCAGCCTCCTATGAATAAATATTAATTGCAATATACTTTTATGGTGTGCGGTGGATGTATACTTACTAAGTTGTCACGGGTGGGCCAACGACCCCCGTCCCGGGTCGCAGGCACACCCGTGGCCTCGCACGAGCGGGACCGCCGCCCGCATGTCGGGCGGTGGGCACGCTCACCCTGCCGGCCGGGTCTCCGCCTACTTACCCGGCCGCGCTCCTGCTGCAGCTCCAGTCTCCTGGCGCGCGCGTCCCCGCACCCTAGGGTGTGCGCGCCCCGGCTCTGTGAAGTTTAAAGGGCCAGTGCATCGGTAATTGGGTATTGCCGGTCACTGTCCTTATTTAAGCCTGCCCCTTCCTGAGTCTTGTGCCGGTCGTTAGTGCCATTTAGCCTATAGAGAGAGCTTTCCTAAGCCTTGTTCTGATTTACCGTGTACCGTACCATTTGCTCCGTTCCTCGACCACGAACCTTTGCTGCCTGTTCTGACCTTCTGCCTGTCCCCGACTACGAGCCTGCCCGACGATTTTGTACCACGCTACACCTCGGCTGCCTCCGCAAGCAAGTCACGTCAAGGGTAGCGACCTGGTAACCTCCCGCCGCAGCAAGTCCAAGCTCTGGTGAAAACCGGGACTTACTTGGATTGCGCTCCCTGGCGTGGCTTACGCCATCGCTTGCGGCGGTCCAGAGGATCCACTATCTCCGACCGTGACATAAGTAAGAGGATGGAGCTGGAGAAAAGTCAAGACTACGTCAAAAACTCCAGTGTTCGCTCTGTGCAGTGTTGGCACAGACAGGGACAGGGCACTCAGGGGACCTGATTCTCAAGGCCATTGCACATGTATGGAACTCTCTCTCCATTCTCTTCTATGGAAGGTCCAAGTACAGTTGAGCTAGTGAAATGAATGATGAAAGCTGTGCACGGCCACATTTCCATTCTGTGCAAGGCTAAACAAATCACAGATTACCACAAATACAAACGCGGTCAGAAAAGAAGCCCTTAACTCAAGAATACATTACATGGAAATCCCTAAAGAAGCATTTATGCTATCTATCATACATTAAAAAACTTTGAGATTCTTAGTTCGCATGTTTTTGATCAAAAAATGCTTAAGCCACCCACGAACTTACAACGTGATCTCAGGTCGGGCGGTCCTACGCTATCTTTACCTCTCAATAGAGCCAAATTCAGGCCTCTCATTGGGTCAACCGACCTCCATAATCCAGAGAGAAAGAAATAAAAAAACACCAACCTTGCAAGCTGCACTCTTATAACAGCCTTAACTCAAGAATAACTCACAGAAAAAACAACTAACTAGGGCCCTACTCTAAAATATAACCTTTATTATCAAATATTAAAACAATGTACAATAACACTCAAATATACAGGTAACACCATACTGATAAATTTAAATGTCAAAAAGCAGAAATACCTCGCTAGTATGCGTATTAAACAATGCTCAGATTCAAAATAGCCATTTCTCTAGATAAACATAGAAACCAAATACTACCAATAGGATATCAATATATATTTACTGGATATCACTACTACAAACCCTATTTTATAGCTAAGAGACAGAGTTATCGTCCCGAACGGGACGGCCCCATCTATAGGAGGCTCACCCTGTTGTACCCTAAACTAATTGTCTATAAACCATATCTATAATGAGAAATATATACTGCTTATACAGCCAATCACTGCACAAAATGTTGCATAAACAAATGTTGCATAAAAAACATTCAAGCCAAGAAAAGAAACATTTAGCCTTAATACTTATCGTTCATAGTCAGAGATTTGGATGTCCAAAAACGCCACGAATATCCCGACGTGTTTCCCCCCTAAGATAAACAGGGGTTCATCAGGGGACATACACACATGGCTATCTCATCATGCGCCCACAATGGAGCCGTTGCCTAAACATGCAACCACCACCATTCAGGGACGATAACTCTGTCTCTGTTAGCTATAAAATAGGGTTTGTAGTAGTGATATCCAGTAAATATATATTGATATCCTATTGGTAGTATTTGGTTTCTATGTTTATCTAGAGAAATGGCTATTTTGAATCTGAGCATTGTTTAATACGCATACTAGAGAGGTATTTCTACTTTTTGACATTTAAATTTTTTCAGCATGGTGTACCGGGAATTTGAGCGTTATTGTACATTGTTTTAAATTTGATAATAAAGGTTATATTTTAGAGTAGGGCCCTAGTTAGTTGTTTTTTCTGTGAGTCATTCTGTGCAATGAACAACCAAGGATGGGCTATTGGGACCCCTATTCTCACAACAAGTAATCCACACCAGTATGCCATAAATGTCTGAAATAGGAATATCTCTTAAATATCCAACTTTTTACACCAAATGTATCATAGGTTCAAAAGTTTGTGCAAATTAAGGGGTGACAGGTCCCATTAGGGCTGCACCATTTTTTTGGTGTATTTGCGGCAAAAAAACTGTTGTCGTCCTATTCTCTATATAAATGAACTGTAGTACACCAAAACTAGGCGCATTTTACACCAGGCATGACACATGTGAATACGCGTAAACTAGGCGCATCAAATATGCCATCAATGATATGCTATGCGCCTAGATTAGGTGCATCAATGATACTATGCAAGGTAGACCAGATGCCAGATTTTTGACAGGTTTATTCATTCTGGCGCACTATCCACTCATTTAGGGTGGTTATAGTGCGCCCCGTCTCCAGCAAGTCCCCCAATCTCAGACGCATAACAAAATGCCGCGGGCGCTTCGCAAAGCGCCTGATACTATGTCCCATTTTAATATAGAGCGACAGGTTCTAAATCTGGGCTGAAGAGACACCAGACTTCTGACACAGCCTTGTTCATACATGTCACCCTTGATGCGCCTTAAAACTGCTTCTTTTCTGACTAAGTTTTCAAAGGAATCATTGCTTCAGTTTTCCTGGTGCAAAGTTGAAAATCCCCTGCATAGGGGGAGTAACAGTCTATTGTATACAGTTTTAATATTGAGTTCTATGTATAAACAGTATGCAGTTAACTTCTCATCTCCCTCTAGTGGTGACTGCAGGCAACTAGAATTTAATTATTACACTCTACAGCACAGGTGTCAAACTGTGGCCCTCCAGCTGTTGGGAAACTACAACTCCCATCATGCATTTGTATAATCTATAACAGTGGGCATGATGGGAGTTGTAGTTTCCCAACAGCTGGAGGGCCGCAGTTTGACACCCCTGCTCTACAGTCTTGCAGGGGATTTGGTGCTCTGTATCAGAAAAATGGATCTCATACTGATCTAAAATGTATAAAGAAACTATATAAAAAGTCCAATATTGGCCATTCCTTTTAAGCTGCACTTCCGTTCTTTCATTTTAATACACCTAATGATTTTTGGGGTTTTTTGTCTTTAGGTTTTTTCATGATTTTTTTTTTTTTTTTTACTATCTTACCCAGGTTTTTTTTTGCAACAGCTTATTACTCCTTTTGAAAACAATCCTTGGTCCACAATCTATCCTGCACATTTTTGCGCTTTTTGAATGAAGCGTTTTGTGCTTTTCTGAATCATTTTCTTTTTGTCTGGTGTTTCCCTGTGAAACCTAAGTGTTGTGATGATAAAATAAGCTCCTTAATGCCTCCTGCTGCTGCTCTGTTCAGTAATGGGATCATCTCCCATGCTGTGCTAAGTCTGCCTTTTGTTGAGGAGAATTCTCCAGTCAAAGTTTTAAAGCCCCTCCAGACATGATCATTAGCGCGGCTGTGTGCTAGACCCGAGAAGAACTTCTGTGAGCAGCAAAATAAGAGAATAAGTGGTATTTTGCTAAGTCAATTTCTACATGTAGAAACCTTGTGAAAACCCTTCAACTTTGCAACCATGGTAAACAAGCTGTCGCTGGCAGTGAATGCTAAGGGTTATGGTTTTAGTAGCTGGAGAGCAAATTGTTCATATGTTACAGTATTCAGAGTATGCTTATTCCCTCTCATCGCGCCATAGGTTGTTGGCATAGATACCTCACAGCCAAGAGATCTCTTATCTCGGAAACCATTGGAAAAGTTGAAATAATATTCTGTGCAACTGATGTGATAATGCAGAAAAACTCAAGTTAAGCTCTGTACACCCCTTTGAT
>JAODAL010062436.1:0-19754 GCA_025379985.1 Phyllomedusa bahiana | reverse complement strand
AGCCCCTACAAAAAAGTAAAAAAGGCCCCCCTGCAATATAGAAGTGATAATAGGCTCCCCCTACAATAGAAGTGATAATAGGCCCCCCCCCCATATAAATGATAAATGCCCCCGGCACAAAAATTATAACGGGGCCCCCCGCACATTAAAGTTGATAACAGCCCCCCCCTCACAAAAAGAATTGAAAACCCCCCCCCCCGGCCATATAGAAGTTGATAAAGGGCTCCCCTCACATATAGAATTTATAAGGCCCCCCCTGCACATGAGGAAGTTGATAAAAGGCCCCCCTGCACATATAGAAGTTGATAACAGCCCCCCCTGCACATGTAGAAGTTGATAATAGGCCCCCCCTGCAATAAAAGAAGTTGATAACAGGCCCCCCTCACATAAGAAGTTGATAACAGGCCCCCTGCACATATAGAAGTTGACACCCGGCCCCCCTGCACATATAGAAGTTGATAACAGGCCCTCCCTGCACATATAGAAGTTGATAACAGCCCCCCCCTGCACATATAGAAGTTGATAATAGCCCCCCCCTGCACATATAGAAGTTGATAACAGGCCCCCCCCCCTGCACATATAGAAGTTGATAACAGGCCCCCCCTGCACATATAGAAGTTGATAATAGGCCCCAGCATGAATAGAACAATTAAAAAAGTAAGACACTGACAGCACTCACCTGACCCGCTCCCTGCCGCTGTCGCTGCTCCCGGTCTTTTTCTTCAGCGGTGTGACGTCACCAGGCCGCGCGCGGGCAGCGTGATGACGTGCACACTGCCCGTGCACTCCGGCGCGCATAGAGCCGCATCCTGCCTGCGGCACCAAAGCATCTAACTGTATGTGGGTCCGGCGGACGCACATACAGTTAGTCCCGCCACCGCTGCCGTCGCCAAGGTCCTAAGCCGATAGCTTAGCGACTGGTAACGGCTTAGGACCCTAACGATCGGCGGCGGTGGCGGATACCGGCGGCACCGGGGACTAGGTACAGGGTTTCAGTTCTCCCTCTGTATACAGAGGCTGGAGACCTGCAGTTGATCTCCTTCACAGGGCTGTATTCTGATCCTGTGCTAAATGCTGACCCTGGTATGTACAGGGCAGTATTCCCTCTCTTTATATATTGGGATTAGTGATTGATATGTGACCTCTATCTCAGTGTTGTAGACTCACCCTGACACGTGCAGGACATTCTATCCCCATCTGTCCTGTACATGGAGTCTAGTGATCAATCCTGATTTCTGTCTTAGGACTGTTAAGTCTTATTTCACTCGACATGCTGGCTCCTTTGATCATGTACCCCCTCTCAGGTTATGTATATTAACCCTTCAGGACCCAGGGGGTGTCCGGGAGATGGTGATGCATTTTGGTTTTTGGGGATTTCATCAGGGTTTGCTGTTCCCCTACATTTGTTTGGGAGTGGCAAAATCTTTTGGGTCTTTTCATGCCAGGTGGGGCCCTGGCGAGCTGGTGGTTAACTTTGCCACGTTTGAGGCTTATGGTACCTCCAAGCTGGAGGTGGTGGCTGGGGGTAAGGTATTCGGAGCATTGATACAGGTCTCCAGATTTTATAGCATCAAGGACCTACTTCCCCCTTCATTTTTGTATACTAAGCGTTAGGTTGGGCAGATCCTTGAAGTGAAAATAAATAAATGATCATTTTAGGGGGTTTCATCAAGGTGATGGTCCCCCAAATTTAATTTGGGGGTCCTTGGAGTTGGTTGAGACGGTGGGGGCAGTCCTAACCGGTTACGGCTCTCCAAATCACATGATGGCACATGTGGTTGGTCTGGCAAAGGTGGGGATCTTCGGGTAGGAACCATGTGAGACAAAGGGTGGGGCTTTCCAACAGGAGTGACTGGTAGGTCCCCTCGAGCTGCGGGTGCCAGCAGAGGGTAACTTAACACAGGAGAATGGGGGGTCACCAGACCGTGTGGGTGGCTCCAAAGACCACAGTCCTAATTGTTTTGGGAAAAGATATTCACCTATGTTATGGTGCCTCTATGCTGTGGGTGATGATTGGGGGTAAGGTGTTCACCTATGGTTTGGGGCCCCCGAGCTGGGGGTTAAGTTGTTAACCTTTGGTATTGTGACTCCGAGCGGAGGGGGGGGGGGGGGTGAAAGCAGGTGGTGAGGCGATTACTTTTGGTATGGTGCCTCCGAGCTGAGGGTGACAGTTCGGGTTGAGGTTTTAATTTGTGGTATGGTGCATGACATGTGGGGGTGACAGGGGTGGTATTCACCTTTGGTATGGTGCCTCTGAGCTGGGGGAGAGGTGTTCACTTGTGGTATGGTGCCTCCCAGTTGGGGGCGACAGCTGGGGGTAAGGCGCTCACCGGTGGGACGGTGCTTCTAAACTGGTGGTGACAGCTAGTGGGGTACGGTGTGCACCGGTGGTACGGTGCCTATGGGCTGTGGGTGACAGCTGGAGGTAAGGCGTTCACCTGTGGTAGGTGCCTCTGTGCTGTGGGTGACAGCTGGAGGTAAGGCGTTCACCTGTGGTACGGTGCCTCTGCACTGCGGATGACAGCTGGAGGTAAGGCATTCACCTGTGGTAGGTGCTCGTGCTGTGGGGACAGCTGGAGGTAAGGCGTTCACCTGTGGTATGGGGCCTCTGCACTGTGGGTGACAGCTGGAGGTAAGGCATTCACCTGTGGTACGGTGCCTCTGCGCTGTGGGTGACAGCTGGAGGTAAGGTGTTCACCTGTGGTACGGTGCCTCTGTGCTGTGGGTGACAGCTGGAGGTAAGGTGTTCAACTGTGGTACGGGCCTCTGCGCTGTGGGTGACAGCGGGAGGTAAGGTGTTCACCTGTGGTACGTGCCTCTGCGCTGTGGGTTGACAGCTGGAGTAAGGTGTTCACTGTGGTACGGTGCCTCTGCCTGGGGGTGACAGCTGAGGTAAGGTTTCACCGTGGTACGGTGCCTCCTTTGCGTTTGTGGTGACAGCTGGAGGTAAGGCGTTCACCTGTGGTACGGTGCCTCTGGGCTGGGGGTGACGGCTGGAGGTAAGGTGTTCACCTGTGGTATGGTGCCTCTGCCCCTGGGGTGACAGCTGGGGTAAGCATTACCTTTTGGTACGGTGCCTCTGCGCGTGGGTGACAGCTGGAGGTAAAGGGTGTTCACCTGTGGTACGGTGCCCTGCGCTGTGGGTGACGGGCTGGAGGTAAGGTTCTCACCGTGGTACGGTGCCTCTGGCGCTGGGGTGACAGCTGGAGGTAAGGCATTCACCTGTGGTACGGTGGGTCTGCACTGTGGGTGACAGGCTGGAGGAAAGGCGTTCACCTGGGGTACGTGCCCTCTGCGTTGTGGGTGACAGCTGGATGAAGGTGTTCACCTTTGAGGTACGTGCCTCTGCGCTGTGGGTGACAGCGAGGTAAGTGCTCACCTGTGGTACGGTGCCTCTGCCTGTGGTGACAGCGGAGGAAGGTGCTCACCTGTGGTCGGTGCCTTGCGCTGTGGGTGAACTGGGGAAAGGTTTCATGTGGTGGGGTGCCTCGCGCGGGGGTGACGCGGGAGTAAATGTTCACCTGTGGTCGGTCCCTCGGGGCCGGGGGGTGATGGGCTGGAGGAAAAAGTTTCACCTGTGGTACGGTCCTTTGGGGCCGGGGGTCAGGCGGAGGAAAGTGTTCATTGGGGTACGGTGCCCCTGGGGCGGGGTGAGGGGTGGAGTAAGGTTTCACCTATGGGGCGGCTCTGCGATTTTTGTGGCTTCGAGGACCCCGTGCTCTCCCCTTTTTTAGGGCGGTCAAGGGGACAAGAACTACCCGGCATCCACAGAGCTTGATCGACTCTATTGCATGGTAGCCACACAGAAGACTGGATAGCATCAAGGGGTTGCTGGTCCCTATCAATGAAGTCGATTTCCATCAACTGAATGGCACTCTTCCGGATCCACGTTATTATGAAAGAGAGTAACAACAAGTAAATGGATGCAGCGGAAGGATCACACTGTTATCTGGTGGTCGCTTCCTGGAACAACAATGCATGGGACTCTTTTAATGGTGTCCTTGGGCGATAATGGCCGAGGATGAGGGAGAAATCTGGGTCCCCTTGAGTCTGTGGTGTGCGGCTAAGGGGTTATTAAATTCACTACCATTTATGAACAACTTCTGAGGAATGACAGGCGGAGATGTTTTCTCTTCCTCCTTTCTCTTTCTTTAAGCTGAATGGATGCAGGGTGTTTTTCCTTTTTGGGTAGTTCTATCCCCAAATTTGGATTAAACTAGTCACTAGATTGCCAATGAAAGGTGCTATTATTTCACGGGCTACATAGTTGGTGGTCATAGTTGGAGAGAAATTGAAGTGAATGTTTCCTGTTTGGGATAATCTATGTATTTTTGTTGCCCTGGCAGTGGCACAGAGATTAAAAATGTGTAGTATTGCTGCCTGGGATTAACGAGACACATTGGTCAGTGGGCTTAGCGGTTAAGGTAAGTTTTTTAGAGTGAGAGATGTTCATTTGTTCTATACGGTGAACAAGGTACCAGGGGCATTGTCTGGTAAGTGGTGGAATTGAGGAGTGGGGTTCGAGTTTGAGTTTTTTACCTTGGTGGGAAAAATTCTAAATGATGCAAAAGATCAGTAGGTTTAGGATGTACAGACCTTATATAGCACCCCAGATTATGGTTCCCTCTTGTTACGTCTTACGGTTTGTCTAATTGGGTTATAGGAAAGCGGTCTCACTTTGAGCTAAGGTTTTAGCAGCCACGGGTTTAGTGTAGTGGGGTTTTATAATTTTCTTTCGATAGACTTGTTATAGAGCCTGGTGGGTTCTTTATAAGTAACTTTTCCAAGGTGGGGGAAAAAACGATAAGGGGTTTGTGGGTTTTTTGAAGGATTGGGGTCGGTTTGGTGGGGGTTCGAAATCCTTCAAGGTGTCAAAGGCCTCTCCTGTGGCTTTTCAGGAGTCAGGTGGAAGTTACAGGCCAAGTTATGTGGACTAATTTGGGAAATAATACAGTATGATAAACCTCATGGGTGTGAAGGCTGAGCTTTGGAAGTGGCCAGCCTTAAGGATGGTATAATGGTAAGTCATCCAGGGGCGGGCACGGTGGTTAGCGGAGTGAGGATCTTTAGAAGGTCATTGGTGACCCTAAAGTGTACTGGCTTTGCTAGAATAGCAAGCCAGAGCGTGCCGCCCCTTTTATGCTGTCTGGCCGAGTACTGCATGTCAGACAGCTGGGAATCTCACACAATGGCCGAGCGCTCCACCTGACTCCTTCGCTAATTGTTGTATTTCTGTGGTTTAAATAAAGCTGTGGCCATTTTGACACCAAAAGTATAGTGTGTGTTGTGGCTTTATTCTAGAATTTAAGATGGGTTGTATTAGGTGAAGTGGAGGTTCATCCCATTTCCAAAAGTCATGTTTGAGCTCATTCTCTGTCTATGCAACTTCACAGAAGGACGTGTCTGTCTACGTTTAAACCAATAGCTGTTCTCTGAGAGATAGTCTCTTCTAATACAAGAAACCATCAACCTACCTACAACTTAGAATAGAGTTAGATTAGAGAATTTCACTTCTTATTTGGTTAGAGAAAGTTTTAAGGATATCTACTGGTGTGTGTAGCCGCTGAGCCGTGGGGCTGGAGGGGGGGAGTTCGGCAGCAGGAGAGGATTTTGAAAGGAAGGGAGATATTTTGCAGCTCAGTGTGTTCTGTGATCTTGAATTGAAAAAGCATTGTTTTTACCACTTTTTACCACTTTTTTGGCCAGCAGACCTCTGAACTTGTCCCTGTTTTTTCAGTTCTATTGCAATCACTGCGTGTCAGTGTTCCCAAAAACCGGCATAACTTATCCCTATAAATTTTAAATAGTTTTATTGAAGTCCGTGCGTCTGTTTGCCGCAAAGAGCTCAGTTGTACGCAAAGGCCTCGTTCACACGACTTATTTCGCCGCATATTTGCCGACGGATTGACGATCGTCAATCCGTCGGCAAATCAGTCAGAAACAAGTCACAGCCTATTTTCTATTTATTTCAATAGAAAATACGGCTCGTCGTTCACACACGCGTAGTTTCCCTGCCGGGTTGCCGCCGCGGATTGACGACGGCAATCTGGACGGAAAAACAATGTGCATGTCAATTATTTACGGACGGATTCACCACCTACAATGAATGGAGATGGTGAATCCGTCGGGAAATCAGTTACAAATACGTGCCACACTTAGTGGCAATTATTTGCAACTGATTTTCAACTGATTTCAGAACGTATTTACGATCGGCAATCCGTTGTATATACGTTCTGAAATAAGCCGTGTGAACATAGCCAAATTGTGTTATACATATTTCCTAGTAAATTGCGCCTGTAGTCAGTGGTGCGAAGGCCGCCATAATAATCCATATAACATTTAAATACTCTTATTGAAGTCCGTGCGTCTGTTTGCTGCAAAGAGCTCAGTTGTACACATATTGTGTTTTACATATTTGATAGTAAATTACGACTGTTGTCAGAGGTGCGAAGGCTGCCATATTAATACTTATAACATTTAAATACTCTTATTGAAGTCCGTGCTTCTGTTTGGAGCAGAGAGCTCAGTTGTAAGCATATTGTGATATATATATTTGCTAGTAAATTACGCCTGTTGTCAGTGGTGCGAAGGCCGCCATATTAATCCAAATAACATTTAACCCCTTAAGGACCAGGCATTTTTTTTTTGGTGACACGTTCGTTTTTCCCTCCTCGCCTTCTGAAAGCCATAACTTTTTTATTTTTCCACCTGCATAGACACATGAGGGCTTTTATTTTGCGGGACAAGATCTACTTTCTAATAGTGTTATTCACTATACTATAGAATATACTAAGAAACCGCATAAAAATTCCAAGTGGGACAAATTTTGAAAAAAATGTATTTTCGCCATGTTTGCGGGGGTTTTGCTTTTACGGCGTTCAATCTTCGGTAAATATAATGTGTTATCTGTATTCTACAGGTTGATACGCATCCGGCAATACCAAACATGTAGGGTTTCCGTTATGTCTTGGTACCATAAAAAAATTCCAAACATTTTCTATTTTTGATATTTGCGCCACGGCGCCATTTTGTGCGACCAATAACTTTTTTGTACTAACACCTACGGACGTCAGTGAGGGTGCATTTTTGCGGGCTGAAGTGTACTTTTTATTGCTAGCAGTTTGGAATGCATGCGACTTTTTTGATCATTTGTATTCCATTTTTTGAGTGACATAAAATGACCAAAAAACGCAATTTTGGCGTTTGGAATTTTTTTCTTCTACGGTGTTCAGCATACGGGAGAGAGGATGTAATATTTTTTATAGATCGGATTTTTTTGGACGCGGGGCGATCCCAAATATGTGTAACTTTTTTATTATTATAATGATTTTATTTGTAAAATGGGGAAAGGGGGGTGATTTGAACTTTTAATCCTTTTTTTTTTTTTTTACTTTAAAACTTTATTTTTTATTTTTTTTACTGTAACATTGAGGCCACCTATGGAAATTGACCACTAGGTGGCGCGATTGTTAATTTACAACCTAATGCATTGTATAGGCAATGCATTAGGGTGTACAAAGATGGCGGTTTCCCCACTTCCTGTCTGGGACGGAAGTGGGGAAAACCGACCAGGGTAAGTGACGGGAGCCTTCACAAGGCTCCCCCCCACCATCCCCGGTCATCGGATCGGCGCAGCCGATGACCGTAAACGATCGGTGCACGAAAGGGATCAGCGTTAATTCTGACGCCGGGCCATCTTGGCCGCGTGTCTGAAGGGGGTTAAACAGCGCCAGGGCGGAGCCACCCCCCGGGCGCTGTTACTGCGGGTGTAGCGGCGTTTTGCCGCTAAAACCCGGCGGCTGTGCGGGGGGTCGTGGAGCGATCCCCCTGCAAACCCCTTTAGTGGCCCTGGGACGTACTCATACGCCCAAGGTCGTTAAGGGGTTAAATATTCTTACTGCAGTCTGTGCGTCTGTTTGGCGCAGAGAGCTCATTGTCCCATATATGTTTTAACATATTTGATAGTAAATTACGCCTGTAGTCAGTGGTGCGAAGGAGGCCATATTAAGCCATATAACATTTAAATACTCTTATTGCAGTTAGAGATAGGCGAATTGATTCTAACGAAGTGGAATTCGTTTAGAATTTCAGGAAAACTTCGGTTCGGAACGAAGTCGAACTTTGGGTTACTTCGGGTGAACGAAGTGTGCTTTTATTGATACATGGCTGCGAGCACATGGCGCTACATGGGGCAAAGCACTCTGGGAGGAAGAAGGGCTAGCCTGCATGACATGTGCAAAAGATGAAGCCAATCAGAGGGCCGGCGGGGTTCTGTGACTCACCGCACTATATAAGTCCGGGCGCGCGCTGGGAGTCACACTCCTCTCACTGTACTATCAGGGAAGGTGCTGCGCGGATGTTGTGAAAAGCTCTTACTGAAGAACTCTTTTTTTCAGGATTTTTGTGGGGTGTCTCAGCTTGTCTCAGAGATGCTTCTCTTAATTTTTCTATTTCTGATTTTTTTTGGGCTATTGGATCTGAAGTCCAGTGTGCCTCCACTGCAGCTGCATACAGGGCCGCCAACAGAAATTTTCAGGGCTCCATACAGCGGAAGCAACTGTGCCCCCCCTGTAAACCACACCCCCAGCAACCTGATCGCCCTGCCCCCAGCAACCCAATCCCGCCCCAGCAAAAAAAAAGGCTCTACGGCATAAACGAGCCCATTTTACCACATAATACAGTATGCACAAAAGAACTGTAATGTGGTAGTACTATGCCAAGTGAGTCACATATCTGTCTTCTCACATCTGTCAATTCTAGCATAACATAGACACAGGGCTAAGTCGCTCCATCCAATATCCCCCTCCAATAGCTCCACCATACAATATCCCACTCCACCCAACATACAATATCCCACCACCCCACATACAATATCCCTCCAACCCACCATACAATACCCCCTCCACCGAAATACAATATCACCCTCCACCCACATACAATATCCCCCTCCACCTCACATACAATATCCTCCACCACCCACATACATTATCCCCCCCTCCACCCACATACAATATCACGCACCCTCCACGCAGTTTCCCTTGTCACGCACCTCGCCACCATTCTAAAATAATCACCAGCAAGAAAGTACAAGTGTAACTTCTATCACAGGGTCAGGTTTGTTCCCTCACTCCCTCACAATCAGGGAAACCGTGTGGTCGCTGCCACTATACCCCTCACCGATAAACCTGTAACACACTATATGGGACAAGCATAGTGATCTGATACCGACTCGGGTCACCATCACATTACAGTGAATACAGCACTGATCCCAGTAAAAGATAAAATAACCCCTGAAATCTTGAGACTCACCCGGAGACGTCCTATCTGTGAGGTCGTTCTCTTCTCTTTGAGTCGTTTCTTTTCCGTTCCATTCTGCATCCCCGTTCCACACCTCCGCCGTCATGGAGGACTTTGTCCCGGCCACAGCACATTCCTGCAGAAATTACACACAAAATATCTTAAAATCCTCACTTTTCCAGCATCTCTTTATCTATTCCCACCTCTGTACAAACCTCCCAGGGTGAGAGCGGGTACAGGCCATAACCTTAGGGCCTAATATCTATAGGTGTTGGAGGGTGGTGGGAGAGAAATGACCCTTGGAGATAATACTACAACAATTGGCTGCTCCCTCTCAATTATATTACCGGTTTTGTAGACAAGACCAAGAAGGTTGGGTAAATGTGCAAGGCCCCCAGGTAACTAGATAGCCCTATTTAGGTAGGAAGACAACCAGCTGGATATGTTGCTAGGCCGCCCCAGGTAGGCTTGGTGGGTACCTATCCATATGTAATTAGCCCTCAGGTAGATAATCAGGCCCCTTTAGGTAGTATACAGGTAGTTAGGAGCCTCCTTTAGCTAGTGTGCAGGTAGCATTCCCCCTTTAGTTTTGTAGTAGTATAGGTCCCCTTTGTTTTGTAGTTAGCCATGGCCCCCCCTTTATGTTTAGGTAAGTCAGGCCCCTTTTAGGGCAAGGACAATGAGTCCAGGGCCCCACTTTATGGCTAGTCATAGTCAGTGCCCCCTTTTAGAATAGCCAGATTCAGGGCCCCCCATTGTAGTAAAAAATAAAAAATAAAATATTTATAGCCAGAGTCCAGCTAGGCCCCCCTTTAGGATAGCCAAGTCCAGTCCCGATTTTAGGATAGCCAGATCGGGACCCCTTTTACACACACATGTCTGCGATGTACACACACAGTGTGAGTGCGTGTGCGCGATTTTAGGATAGCCATAGTCAGGGCCCCCCTTTTAAATAGCGCAGCGACAGGGCCCCCCTTTTTAGAAGCCAGCGTCAGGGGCCCCCCTTTTTTAGAATAGCCAGCGTCAGGGCCCCCTTTTAGAATAGGTAGAGTCAGGAAGGGCCCTCCTTTTAGGATAGCAGAGTCAGGGCCCCCTTTAGGATAGCCATAGTCAGGGTCCCCTTTAGGATTGCCAGAGTCAGGGCCCCCGTTTAGGATACCAGAGTCAGCCGCCTTTTTAGGATAGCCATATCAGGGCCCCATTTAGAATAGCCAGCAGTCAGGGCTGTCCCTTTTTAGAATAGCCATCGTCATGGCCCCCTTTTAGAATAGGTAAGAGACAGTGCCCCCTATTAGTATTGCCAGAGCGCCAGGGCCCCCATTTTAGGATAGCCAGCTTCCCCCAGGGCCTCCTTTTAGGATAGCCACGTCAGGGCCCCCTATTTAGGATACCACGTCAGGGCCCCCTTTTAGATAAGCCAGCGTCATGGCCCCCCTTTATGATAGCCATAGTCAGGTCCCCCTTTTAGAATAGCCAAGTCAGAGCGTAGCCCTTAATAGTGTCAACACAGTCCAAGTCATGGCCCCCTTTAGAATAGCCAGAGTCCAGGGCACCCCTTTCAGAATAGACAGTCAGGGACCCCCTTTTCAGGATTATCCCAGCGTCATGGGGCCCCCTTTTAGGATAGCTCGTCAGGGCCCCTCCACCCCTTTTAGGATAGCCAGAGTCCAGGCCCCCTTTATAAGGATAGCCAGAGTCATTGGCCCCTTTTAGATAGCCAGAGTCAGGTGCCCCCTTTTATGATAGCCATATCAGGGCCCCCTTTAGATATCCATCCTTCAGGCCCCGCGTTTTAAGGATAGCCAGCATAGGCCCCCTTTTAGAATTAGCCAGAGTCAGGGCCCCCTTTTAGAAGAGCCAAGGTCAGTGCCCCCTTTTATAGAATAACGCCAGCGTCAGGGCCCCCTTTTAGGATAGCCATCGTCAAGGCCCCCCCGCCCCCTTTTAGGTTAGCCAGAGTCAGGTCCCCCTTTTAGGATAGCCAGAGCCAGGGGCCCCCTATTAGAATAGCCAGTAGCCAGTGCCCCCTTTTATAAGATCACACGGCCAGGGCCCCCTTTTAGATAGCCAACGCCAGGGCCCCCTTCTTAGATAGCCAGCGTCAGGGCCCGACCCCTATTAGAATAGCACAGAGTCATGGCCAGCCTTCAATGAGAAGAAAAAACAAAAAAAAAAAATGTGTCGACATACCTGAGCCCCGCTCCTGGCCGCTCCGATCCTCCCACCGGCTCCTACTGCCGCCCTGCATAGGCGCGCGGTCAAGTGACGTCACCGCCCGCCTACTTCAGCAGTAGGGCCGTCGCCCCCGCGCAGGCTAAGAGGCTAATGCCATTAGCCTGCCGGAGATCAGTGTGTGCGATGCTGCCTCGTGCTAGTGATGGCGCGTGCTCCGCTTGCTCCAGGCGGTGCAGCCCCGGGATTCGGGGACATTAGTCCCCACTACCGGGCCTGGTCTCTGTAGTCGCTCCGGGACACAGGCCCGGGTGTTTTCAGGGACCGGATGCGCGACCGGGCCCTGGTAGGCGACGGCACTGCCTCGCCTGGGGCCCCACAGCGGCTCGGGCCCACACAGTGGGCCAGCAGGATCTTTTTTCTGTAGTGTTGCTTATGTCATGCGCCTGCGCGGGCCCCGCTGCAAAGAGAGGAATACGTGGGGCCCGCTTGCCAGCGGGCCCCTAGTCCCCACCGTGCCCCAAACTGGAGTACTGGTTTAAACCCCTGTATGGCGGCCCTGTCTGCATATTACATTTTAATGCTATCTGCTCACAGCACATGGAATATCAAAGGGGGATCTAAGCGCCCAGTTCCTGTTGTATTCAATTAACGAAACAGGTTTTACAATACAAATACCACTTCATTTTTGGCTGCTCAAGTCTTTTGCGCAATTTACATCCAGGGGTTTAATTAAGCGTTTTTTTCTGCTTTGGTGACAAAAATAACCGTCTTTTTCACCGCCAAAAAGTTCCAATTTTCCTAGTAGCATAATTCACAATGAAGGTTAATTACAATTTTTTCTCTTGTTGTGTAGCGAAGAAAACAACGCCATTGTAACAACGCTACAATTCTAGTCGTTTTTGGTTGCTCATCTTTCTTTTGCGCAATTTATCATCCAGGGTTAATTAAAGCGTTGTTCTGCAGTTGTACTCATTAAAAGAAACTTTGTTTTTCATTCTGTAGCATAATTCCATATCCGAAGTAATTAAGCCTCTTTTGTGCTTTTTATACAAGCTCAATTTTTCCTGCCCATATTTGGAGCGCAATTTATATCCCACGGGTTACCAAGCTGTTACTACAGGTTTCATTTGGAGTCAAATACATGGTGGTTATTTATCATATACAGATAATCTTCACCAAACATGTCACATTTTAGAGCAAACAGTATTCAGACAAGGGGTGGCAGCTCTTCCCTGCGATTTGGGCAGAGCACAAACATTCCGGCCAGGGCACAAGAAAGGGGGAAGCGCAGCGGGGGGTCACTCGTGAGGCCACAACTGCCGGCTCATCTAGGGGCCGGGTTTGCTGACAAAACCCGGGGTTCTTGTTGGTTGACTAGTCATCCCTTCCTCCCAGATGACATCTGCAACCCGCCAGATCGTGGGAACCTCAACACAACCCTTATTTTGCAGGGCCCCGGGAGGGGGGTCAGGGGCCCCACCTTCCTCAACCCCCTCTGTCCCACCCGGTCCCTCATCTACTATGTGGTCGGGGGCCAGCCCCACTATATCAAGGATGAAAAATTTTGGGAGGGCATAGCAGCTACTGGAGGAAGAATGGGGAAATTTCCCCTGCTTCTTGCAGTAGGGGGAAAAGTATAGAGTTGAAGGGGCATGAAGGTCATGTTGTGGGGGTCAGCCTCTGCATACCAAGCCCGGGTGATGAGGCGGGTGACATAAACACAAAAGATATGAGTAGCCACGCATTTGGGGAGCCGGGTGAGGCAAGCTTCATCAACCGAAGGAGAAGAGGGGGGGGTCATTGCCGTCGGGAAGCGGCGCACCAGCAAGGGGGTCGTGTGGCCGTGATTCACAGGATAGCAGCAGTGTGAGGTCGGGAGCCAAGGGCCACGGGGTAAAAAACCTGCTTCGAGCCCAAGAAAAGTCCCGGCACGGGGCTTCACCGGGGCAGGGGCGGCAGTATCACTCATTGGGGACTTTGGGGGTAAAATCCGATACTCGGCTGGCATTCTTTGCAAAGCACCGAGGAGCCAATATGGGTTTTTGTAGAATCGTAGCAGAAAGTAAGCTTTGGCCAGGGAGCTAACGTTGGCACCACGGCCCTGCTCAACACTTTCACTCACCATCCGTGGCCGGGAAAACCTTGCTCAGATTTTTTTCCAACCTCCGCCGCAGCAGCAGCAGCGCCCAGGGCCCTTCCTTTTCACCGTCAAGGCTCCACCACCCTGCAGGGGGGAGCTGTTTCTTTTGACATCCTCTCCCGGTCCAAGCTCCTGCTCCTCGCTACTCAGGCCCAGCAGTCGTTCAGAAAGGCGATTGAAAAGAACAACAGTATGCTCCAACCACCCAAAAAGGGTGCAGAAGCTGACCGTTCCGCCCAAAAGTTGTTGGTACTGCAGTCCCCCCTTCCAAAGGGTGGACTCTGCAACTTCAAGAACTAAGGCTTGGCCACCCGGGAGGAGATTCCAAGCCGTAAATTTTTCCCAAAAAAAAGGCATACCGCACTCAGAAATATTAGAACAGAATGGGCCAGCCCTTGGGAGTTTATCGGTTTTGTTCCAAGGTCAGGGCCCGGGACTCTGGAGTTGTAACTAGGGTCAGGGCCATACAGCCTTTACGGCCCACGGGAATGTCTTCCCCCCCAAAGCACACCAACAACTTGGACGGGGAACACCACTTTCCCCTCCAGGTCAAACTGCGGCCCTGCGCCAATTCCCCTCCCCCCCCCACCCCCAACCACTCACCCCCACAATACGCCCATCAACCACATGAAGGGCACGCGTTTTCACCATTCTACACCTGGCTTGCCTCGGGAACAAATCCCCAGGGGAGAATGCTCCGCTTTTTTCAGCAAAAAAATCGATTTGGGGTTTTTCTCCGCCCAATTGAAAAATCGGAACCAGGTAGGAAATGGGAGAACATGTGTCCGCCTGCACCGGGGAGGGATGGTCCATCCCCCCTGCATGGCCAGGGTTTCAATCTGGTTGTAAAAAAGGTTCCTGAAGTCTTCCCCCATTTTCAGAAGATTCTAAAAAAAGGCCGGGAAACGTGAAATCACTTCATCCATTCTTTACAAAGCCGGAAACCACCCTCCTCGATTCAGCGGCAGAAGGGCCTCCCCCAACACACTCTGAAAACGATGTTTCCCCCCCGTGGAAATTCCACCTGCACATGTTGGCCCCGAAGTAATAACAGAAAAAGGGCCCATTACCATTTTTTGATGACCGGGGCGGACAAAGTACCCCCTTGTAATTTTGATTCAGCCTTTGGAAGCTCATCTGACACCTGCCTTTTTGAGGCCTTTCGAGGGGCCACATTTTTTTGTAAATTCCCAGGACTAGGATAATAACGCTTTCCACTGCTTCATGTCCGGGAAACAGATCGAAAAATCTGTCTGGGCGGGGACTGGAGACGTGGCGACTCATCTCGGGCCACATGATCCGGGGGACTGAAAGGGGAGGAGGAGGGGGAGGACATTGGAGCAAAGCCTTGTCTGGTAAATTAGTGGGTTTTTTACCCCGGTGACAAGAAGGAGGACGAGCAGCTGGAGGGGGTAGAGGAGATGAAAGACGAGGCAGATACCCGCAAGCACCCTGGGAGATACAGTGGAGATTGAGGGAGGGGGGCCCCTCGGGGTCACTTTTGGGAAAGGCCCGCAGCAAAGCTATTGCCTGGGAAGTGACAGCCAATGTCGATCTGCAAGGGGTGATCTGGGTCTCCACCCTATTGGACCCTCGCACCGGCCAAAATGGAGCCTTTTTTCCACATTGAGAGGGAGGGCAAAATCAAATACTTAAAAGGGGAAAACCCCTATCATTTTTCCGCTGCCATTTCGGCACTCCTTCCCTACGGCTAACGGGGGGTTTTTCAGCGCTCACTATACGCCGGGCTGCTGGGGGAAAGGTGGGGGGGGGGCGGGCATACCACTCCATCAGCACACCTAAGCTGGAGTCCCCTGATGACCTTCCTTCACCCGCCAAGTGAGGGGGGCAGTCGCCACACACAGCAGCAAGACCTGGGGCAACCCTGAAACCCAAAAGGTGGTGGCCAACTTGGACAGCACTCTCCACCCCAGTTAGAAATCCCGGACTACTTGCAGCCAAACTGGATGTGTGGGGCCGCAACTTCCGAGTTTTCAGTGGAAAAACTTTCCGCCCCAGTAGGTGGCATCAAAGGGGGGTTCAGTGCGGCGGGGGCCTCGTTACCCCAAGGAGAACCCCCCTTTCCCCGGGGAATTTTGGAACGACTGACCTTTGTCAGATGAATCAGGGTGGGATCGGGCCCGGATTTTCCCCACACCAAAGCCTTTTGGCTCAACTCATCAGCCGACGCCCCCCAAACTGGAGAAATGAGTCTGGGTTCAACTACCTGCCCACCACTATTCTGTGCCCCACCCCTTTATCCACACACCTGACGTTTTTTCCATCTGCCACCAACCCTTTACCAGGGGCTGGAATGCCCCGACCTCCACACTCTGTCATTGTGCCACTTTTACCTCATGCTGCCGTGGCGCTGCCCCTACCTCCACACTGGTCAAATTGGGCCACCTCTACCTCATGCTGTTGCCCTGCCGCCTCACCTCCACTCTCTGTCATTGCCACTCTTTGGGGCCACTCCAGTTTTTTTCCACCCCAAATTGATTTTTGCCATTTCTTCCTCATCGCTGCTTTGCGCCCGTGACCCCAACACGTTCATTGTGCCCCCTCTGTGGCCTACCCGTTTTTTGCCCCCTCCAGAATTTCATTGTGCCCCTTTGACCTCATGCTGCTGCACGGGCCCTCCCTTTCTGCATTGTGCCACTCTGTGCCTACTCCATTTTGCCACCCCCAGAATGTCATTTTGCCACTGTCTGAATCATGCTCTGCCCCGTCACCCCCACCTCTGTCATTGTCCACTCTGTGGCCTTCCCAGTTTTTGCCACCTCCAGAATGTCTTGTGCCACTGCTGACCCCATGCTGCTGCCGCCGTCACTTCACCTTGTCATTGTGCCCCTGTGGGCCCCTACTGTTTTGCCACCTCCAAATGTCATTGGCCACTGCTGACCTCATGCGCTGTCTTTTACCAAAACCCCTTTTTCTTGTACCACGCGACCTCATCGCTCGTTCTGCGGTGACCTCCCTCTTTTCCCCCCCCCCTTGTGCCACGTCTGGCCTCATGCGCTGCTGTGGCTGCTGCCGTGACCACCCCACTGTGTCATTTTCCCACTCCTGGCCACTCCTTTTTTTTTTCCCCCCAAATGTCCCTTGTGCCACTGCCCGACCTCACTGCTCTGGGCGCTGCCTGACCTACACCTCTGTCATTTTTGCCACTTCTTACCCCATCTGCTGCGTGCTGCTGCCCTACCCCCACACTGTGTCATTTCCCCCTCTTGGCCTACTCCTATTTTTTTTTTTTTGCCACCTCCCAAAAGTCATTTTGGGCCCCTGCTGACCCCAACTGCTGCGCTGTTGAGCCGTCAACTCCACACTTTCCCTTTTGCCACCTGGGCTACTCCTGTTTTTTTCCACCTCCAGAATTCTTTTGGGCCCCTCCTGACCTCATCTGCTGTTTCTGCCCCGCACCTCCACACTCTTCACTGATTTGCCACCTGACCCCCACTTGTTTTTTCCCGCTTTCCCCTGCCTGACTTTATCGGCAACTTTCCCGCTTCAGTTTTTTGGGCTTTTTTCCCCCCTTAAGTGCCCAGGGAATTTTATATGAAGCATTCTAAGACGGGGCAGTCATTCGGTCAACAAAAACAACATTGTATGAAGACCAAACCAAGCCCCTCTGCATTTTTTAACAGGGCAAACTTCTACCACCCGCGGGCTCTGTGCCCCCAAAATGCTGTTTTTTAACGTGATTCGCCCAAAGTACTTGGGAACGAAGTTATTTTTTGCGGGAAATTCGGCGAATTAAACGAATAAAATTGGGGGGGAAAATTTTCCCCATCTCAAAATTGCAGTCCATGCATCTGTTTGGCGCAAAGACCAGTTGAAAAATTTTTTGGTTATAAATTTGAAGTAAATTACGCCTGTTCAGTGGTGCGAAGGCCGCCATATTAATCCTTTTAAAAAAATTTAAATACCTTATTCAGTCCGGCGTCTGTTGGGCGCAAAGCTCGTTGTCCCATATTGGATTAATACATATTGATAGAAAATTACGCCGTATCAGTGGTGCGAAGGGAGGCCAAAATTAACCATATAACTTTTAAAATACTCTATTGCAGCCCCAGCATCTTTTGCGCATAGACCAGTTGTACGCAAATTGTGTTATACATATTTGATAGTAAATTACCCCTAGTCAGTGGTGCAAAGGCCCCCATTTTAAACCATAAAAATTTAAAACTCTTATTGCATCCATCCGTTTTTTTTGGCGCGAGAGGCTAGTTGTCGCAATTGGTTAAAAATTTTTGATAAAAATACCTTGTGGTCAGTGGTGCAAGCCCCATATTAATCCATATAACTTTAAATACCTTATTGCACTCCGTGCGTCTGTTTGGGCAAAGCTCAGTTTACCATACCCCGTCACACGGCTTTTCACCCCGGATTTGCGAGCCGGATGCGCTCGCAATTCCGCTGAATAAGGGGGGGGGGCGGGGGGCCCTCCGCCCCCTAGACGCCATTATCCCCCCCCGGTTTTGCGCCTGGATAATGTGCAGTCACTTTCTCCCCCCCCCGGCGGATTCGCCGGCGGGAGGGGGGGGACGGGTCCACGTTCTCTATGAGAAAAGTGGGTTACCAAATTATCAAAGGATTGGCCCGTACGGGCAGCGCAAATCCGGGGCGGATACGGGCTCCAAAACCATGGCAAATAAGCCGTGTGAAAAAAAAACGGCCGTTTAAAATTGTTTTTTTTTTTTTTTTTTTTTTTTTTTTTTTTTTTTTTTTTATACATATTTGATGAGTAAAATTTCGCCTGTAGTCAGTGCGAAGGCCCCCAATTTAAACCAAAAAATTTAAAAAACTTATTGCAGTCCGTCGTTTTGGGGGCAGAAGCCATTGTACAAATGTTTTATAATATTTTTATATAAATTACGCCTGTATATGGGGCGAAGGGCCAATTAATCCATTAACAATTTTAAAAACTCTTATCAGTCCATGCTCTTTTTGGCGCAGAGAGCTCATTGTACGCAAATTTTTGATAATATTTTAAAGTAAATTACCCTGAGTCAGTGGGCGAAGGCCCCATATTAATCCATAAACATTTAAAAAACCTTATTGCAGTCCGTGCTTTTTGGGGGCAGAGAGCTCAGTTTACCATATTGTGTTATACAAAATTTTAAGTAAATTTTCCCTGTTGTCAGGGTCAAGGCCCCTATTAACCTAAAACTTTTTTAAAACTTCTATTTACTTATGCGTCTCAATTTGGGGCTAATCGTGCATTTGTTTGATAGTTTGTTGAAAAAAAAACAACCTTCCCACTGGGCAGTTGTAAATTCCCGGGGGCTGAAGGAAGAACACTTTTATTTGTGTTTCGATTCTTCCCCCAACCCCCATTTGACAGATATTTGATAGAAACAATTCTGTTTCTAATCCTAGTTGGGTGTTGGAAATTTGTGGGGGTTTTAAAAATAGCTTTGGGTTTTTCGTCTTTCAAAAAACCGCAAAAACCTTCCCAACCATTTTCATTTTTTTTTTAAAGGTACTAACATGGAGTGAACTGAAGGTGGGAAGGACAAGAGGGGGGAGACATGGAGGCAAGGTACGAAAAGTTCTTTAGTGGGTTTAAAGCAACCTGCACCAGCAGCTTACCTCTTTGCCTCCAGCCCCGGCCCCAAATTACTCATCATCGTCAGCACCTCCCAAAATGAAGCGAAGGCAGCCAAAATGTCAACTCGTGTACCCGCCACGTGGAAATCCATTTCCTCTTTGATGACAAAATGCGGTTGGGGTCAAAGGGATTAAAAGATAAAGGGCCAAAAAGGATATTTTTTCTGCTCTGACCCAATTACTATGCCATCAGAGGAGGGGGGGAAAAGAGCCGGGGGGGGGGGGGCAATCGGCAAAAATCCCGCGGTCGGCAAGCCTTTCATGCCTTCGCTTTAGCCCGCACTTTTCCCGGAGTAGAATTTAGGACGAGGAAGTAACCTGTGTTGAGAAGATGATAGACACTTCGGAAAACCCAAAGTGGTCTTTTCACAAAAAAAAAATTTCTTTCACGCTTCTCCCTGGACGAAAAGGGAAGACATGGGGGAGTGTCACCTGCCATGACAGCGAAACACTGCTCCTCGCTATCGCCGTCGAAAAGGTCCGGGCTATGATGACGTTTTTTCCCCAACTACGTTTTTTGGGAAATCGAAAA
>JAODAL010062435.1:0-19755 GCA_025379985.1 Phyllomedusa bahiana | reverse complement strand
GGGTAATTTTTTTCCCCAAAGTGAAATGAGTACTGTATCAACATGCGCTGAAAAGCCACTGTTTGCCAGGAAGAAGCCATTACTCCAAAAGAAACCTATAAAAGACAGATTAATGTTTGCAAATGCACACAGGAACAAAGACCTCCATTTCTGGAGACATGTTCTGTGGTCTGACGAAACTAAAATTTAACTGTTTGGCCTTAATGACCATTGTTATGTTTAGAGGAAAAAAGGAGAAGCTTAGAAGCCTAAGAACACCATCCCAACTATGAAACACGGGGTTGGCAGCATCATGTTGTGGGGTTGTTTTGCTGCAGAAGGGACGGGTGCACTTCACAAAATAGATGGCATCATGAGGAAAGAAGATTTGGCAATATGAAAAAGAAAAAAATAGTGCTCACCACATATTAAAGGCAAGTCCCTGAATGTCCAGACGATACCACAGGACAGCCTGTCGGTCACAGGCGCATGCAAAGGAGCAAAAAACCCAAGAAGTTTCGAAATCTCCAGCACCAAAAAATGCATCAAAACATATCCTTTAATCCATATTTAAGTTTAAAAATTCAGGGTTCTCCATGCCACATTTCGAGTGATGGACGCTATTAGGCTCTGAGTCTATGAGTAAGAGCGTCCATCGCTTAGAACGCGTCAGATGGCATGGAGAACCCTGAATTTTGTAACTGAAATTTGGATTAAAGGATATGTTTTTATTATTTTTTTGGTGCCGAAGATTTTGTAACTTATTGGATTATGTGGCAATAATGAAGCAACATCTCAAGACATCAGCCAGAAAGTTAAAAGGGTTGTCTCATCTCAAAGTTTCATAGGATGCATGAATAAAATAATGCTGCTTTGCTCTGTCACTTCCTGGTCAAGCTGTCTGTAATTAGCATTTGAGCTCCATGTATTCAGACTTCTGCTAATTAGATTAACTTAGAAGCTTCCCTGGTCCTGACAGTATGAGATATAAGTAAACAGCAGCAATTATTTTCTTTTGTCTGAAAGATCAGATAACAAACAAGCTCTCACTGTCCAGAGCTCTGTGCTGCACGACCTGTGTGATGAGATGTACACAGGTAGGTCACTTGGGGAACCAGAGAGAGACAGGAAGGTGATAAAATCACTTTTAACTTCTTAACAAACAAAAAAATGAACACAATATATTTGGAAAACATCTTCATTTAGTGTTCGTAGGGAACACTATATGAAGATGTTTTCCAAATATATTGCGTTCATTTTTTTTTTTAAATGTTGAAAGCGAATCTTTGTAGCGAGACAACCCTTTAAAGCTTGGGCGGAAATGGGTCTTTCAAATGGACAATGACCTACTGCCAAACAAGTTACAGAGTGGCTTAAGGACAACCAAGTCAATGTTTTGGAGTGGCCATCACAAAGCCCTTATATCAATCCTATTGAAAGTTTATGGCAAAAAGCTGAAAACAGGTGTGAGCAAGATGACCTACAAACATGGCCTCATTTTTACACCATTTTCTGTCAGGAGAAACGGGCCAAGATTCCTACCAACTATTGTGAGAAGCTTGTGGAAGGATAGCCAAAATCGTTTGACCCAAGTCATACAGTTTAAGGGCAATGCTACCAAATACTAATGAAATGTATGGAAACTTTTGACTTTGCTAAAGGTAATAAAAATGCCTTAAAAATTCTCTCTCTCATTATTCAGGCATTTGGCAAATATAAATAATTGTGGTAATCCTAATTCACCTAAAACGGGTAAGGTTTATTCTGATTTCATGTCAGATAGTGAGAAAAACATGCAGATGAGTCTTTTTATATAGTGTATGTAAACTTCTGGTTTGAACTGTGTGTGTATATGTGGTGTTCTCTCTAGTTATAAGTATGACCCAACCACTTCTGTAACCCCAATAAACTACCATGAACATAGGCGGCTCATATCCTCAAGATGGAGAATCAAGCAGAGGACCCCCCATCCTGATCTCTAGTCCTTGAGTCAGGACTTGTCATCCATTTGAGGTGCAATAAAGGTGTCAGATGCTGCAATACCTCCGTAAGATGTACAATGTGACGCTTGGAGCAGAATGCTGGGCACCTCCGCTGTACAGTGGGTGCACTACATGGCATGAAGCTAGAAGCCTCCCTCCCTGAGCTGCTGCTGGCAGGCTGGATGCCCCATGCCCCGCTCCGGTCGTGCACTCACCCCTTTCCTCCCCGCACGGCCCCGCGTAGTCCTCGCAGCAAATCGGCGCTCCGGTTTACAGTAAAAGGAGTCGCCAGTTTGCACGTGCTCCCGGTGCAGTGACGCCGGTACACGCATTGTTCCTGCCCGGGCAGCACTTGGGGTGTCCTCGGCGGGCGCAGCTCAGCGAGCGGCCCGGGACCTGCATGACCCACACCGAGCAGAAGAGCAGCCACAGCCGGAGCTCCGCAGCTGCATCCCAATGGGGCGGCACAGGGCGGGTAGTGCGGAGTGTGGGAGAGTGCTGTGCCCCGCAGGTCATGTGGGTCAGAGCCGCCTGACAGACTCCCAGGTAGTGGACCCAGCCGCCTGCGCTCCGGGAGCTTTACTGCGGGAGGAGGCTCCGGGGGCCCCGGCTCAGCCTCTCATTGGTTTCCTCACACATGAGGTCCCCCTGCTGCACATGAGGCACCGGCAGGTGCGATGCAGAGGATGCGGCGGAGTGTGAGGGAAGCGGAGGCTTGGGCCCCGGCCCTTTTACCTGACACAGGCGGGATACAGTCACCGTCCTAGAAGGGAAAACCCTGTGCACACTTGAGGTACATGAGGATGGTGTGACCAAACACAGCGCTCCCGCCTAGATAGCAGTGGCTGCTAGGACAAACCCTTGGATGTTGAAAGCCTAAGGGCCCTGTCCCCACTGCACGGGTTTTCGGCCGTTTTTTCAGTCGCTTTGCGGTTTTTCAGACCGCCTGAAAAACCGGCCGGGAAAAAGAGCACAATTGTGCTCTATGGGGAAAAAACCCGTGCAGCAGTCCCCCATGCACGGGTTTTCCGACCGGTGGTTTTGTCGGCGGGGGACCGGCGACAAAAACATTGAAAATGAAAAAATCTTCCATCCGGTTTACTGCCGAACGGAACATGTTTGGCATCTCAATGGGAGTAGGGAGGGCTTGTACTCCGCTCATCGCGGAGAAAGCAAGCCACCCCCCCCCCCCCCCGCACAACCGGACAAATACCTGCCGGTATTTGTCCACTGCCATGTAAACGGCCCCTAAGGGTTTGTCCCCACCGCCGTGACAAAATACAGGAAAGATTCTGTGTTAAGAATCCGGCAGGTATTTTATCGTTCTTTGGAAAGTTTTGGGGACGTTTTCTATCCGTGGTTTGCGGATCCTAGCCGTCCCCCTTCACATTGACATGTTCATGTTCCGCCCAAAAACTGGTCAGAAGAATGAACATGTTCTAAGTTTTTCGTTACCCTGGGTGGTTTAAAAAAAAGTCCGGCAGAAAATCCGTGCAGTGGGGACTGCTGCACGGATTTTCTATTAGGGCGCATCCCCACGGCATAGGACAAATACCGGCCGGTATTTGTCCAGTTTTGCGCCCGTCCCTACGGCCGCGGGGGGGACGGCTTTTCTCTGCGTTGAGCGGAGAAAAGCCCTCCCCCTTCACATTGAAAAGCACAGATTCCGTCCGAAAACCGGACGGAAGAATGTGCCTGCTCAATGTTTTGCCGCCGGCGGCAAAACCACCCGACGGAAAACCCGTGCAGTGGGGACTGCTGCACGGATTTTCCATAGAGCACAATTGGGGTCATTTTCGGCCGGTTTTTCAGGCGGTCTGAAAAAACGCAAACCGCCTGAAAAAACCGGCCGAAAACCTGTGCCGTGGGGACATGCCTTTAAAGTCTATGAGGATGGTTGCTGGTCGGTTTTCAAACCTGAAAACTGCCAGAAAATCCAACCAAAAACCTTGCCATGTGGACGGACCCTAAGGCGAGGTTCACACGGCTTATTCAAGCCGTAATTGTGGCACGGATTTCGCCTGCAATTACGCCGTGTGTACGGGGCGGAGGCGGCTGCCCGCCGCCCCCATAGACTTTCATTATCCACGGCGCGTATCCCGCCAGGATAGGCTAGATTCACATAGTGTATTTGCAGGGCGTAATTACGCCCCGCAATTACGCCGTGTGGCCGGGGGAGGGAGTGGGGGGTTGGCACCTCGCCGGCCCATAGACAACATTCATTACCAGCGGCGCGTATACGCCACTGGTAATTCACATTTCACTTATCTCCCCCCGTGGCGTATTCGCCGAGCAGGGAGAGGAGACGTAATCCATAGTTCTCTATGAGAACTGTGAATTACCGTAATGACTGGGACGTTTTCAGCCAGTAATTTGCACACTCCGGCGCGTAATTACGGACTGAAATATGTCCAATTTTAAGCCGTGTGAACATGGCCATAATGTGCATGTCACTTTCTCCCCGCTCGCCGTATCCAAGAGGAGCGGAGAAAAGCCCTCCCCCTTCCCATTGACATGCACATATTCCGTGCAAAAACCGGACGGAAGAATGTGCAAGCACAATGTTTTTCGGGCAGCCCGCTGGCGGAAAAATTGCCGGGTGGAAAACCCGTGCAGTGGGGACTGCTGCACAGGTTTTCCATAGGAGCCCGTTGTGCTCATTTGCGGACGATTTTTCAGGCGGTCTGCAAAACCGCAAACTGCCTAAAAAACCGGCCAAAAACCCGTGCCGTGGGGACATGCCCTAAGTCTAGATCTACACTACAGTGGACAAAAAAATTACTGAAAGCCAAATCCTAACAATATTCATAAAACTGAGGTTTTTTTCCACTACCTGTCAAAAGCTGCTGAAAAACAGCCATTTTGGCATGTTTTGAGTTTGTTTGTGTATTTTTTAACATTCCAAAAAAGAGCTTTATTTGGAAGATAACAAAAGATGGTGCAATCCCAAAAATCACGTAAAACATGAGAATAAATAAGGCATAAGGCACATAATAAACAAATTGCGTCGTAGAAATCCGGAGTAAAACAATAGCGTTAAGCAAGTGATAGCATCAGCAATGAGAATATCAATAAAGCCAGGATTATAGCTAGATATTAGGCAATAATAGCGTATAACAAGGAACCAGAACTTCAAGGAACAAGAGACCTAACAAGGGGAGTAAATGGTGAGCTCCACCGGCCACCACTCGATCACTCATTAGGCTAGAGGCATAGACCTAAAGCCGACATCTAAAAGGTAAGGCGGAGCCCAGTGTTACTAGGGTATTGAGATGGCTCCCAAAGGGACAGATCAGCAACAAGCAAGTGGAGCTCCCACTTCTTCCCTTTCTAAAGTGCTTCAAAAGTGCAATATAGTAGGATAGCAAATCAAAAGAGAAAAGGCAGCACATCCTAAACTTGGGTAAGAGGGAGGGGGAAAGGGAAAGCCAGTCAGCACTGGAGACCCACCACTGTTTACCACATCCGCAGAGCAGTCAAAGATCTATGATTAGTACATAAGCTAACAAGACGCAGTGTAGTGGTTAGACGTACAAAAGTTAAAGGGGATTTGCCAGGACGCCAGTTCCTTACCTCTTATCAGCACGGGAGTAGAATCTAAACAAATCATGCTGAGTCATCAAGGCTGAAATGGCACCTAAATAAAATCATAATGAAAATGAGACCTCAGAGTCCAGTAGGTGCTGCTCCTACTCTGAGGCTTGTGGTTGAGCCAAATAGCGCACTAGGGCCACATATGAGATATTGCTAAAAACGGGAGAATTGATGTTGAGTTGTATTTTCTTGGTAATATCTACTGTATTCCCGTGAGTAACAGATATTAATTGAAAATCTGCAAAAAAAAGTGACATTTTGAAATTTCACCTCCACTTTGCTTTAATTTTGGTGAAACACTTAATGGGTTAACAATCTTCCTGTTTTGAATACCGTATGGGGAATCTTGAAAAATGTGAAAAATTGCTACTAAATTTATAAGCCCCGTACTGTCATAAAAAAATAAAAAGACATTTAAAAAAGATGCCAACATAAGCTAGACATATGATAATTGCTAGTTATTAACTATTTTGTGTGGTATAACTATCGATCTTACATGCAAAAATGTTTGATGTTTGAAAATTGCAAATTTTTACAATTTTTATGACTTTTTGAGATTTTTCTCAAAGGACGATACGGCCCAAAATGTATCACTAACTTAAAGCACAATGGGCCTTTTGTATGAAAACTGTCTAGCAGTAAGACTTTTTGTTGCCCACATCAACCAATCAGAGCTTGGCTTTTATTTTTTTAGAGTACTATATGAAATAAAAGCTGAGCTCTGATCGGTTGCTAAGGGCAAAAAAGACAGTCTTACAGCTAGACAGTTGTCATACATAAGGCCCAATGAATCGCGAGAAAACATTCTTTGAATCACATTTATTCTCAGGTAACGTGACACATGTCAGATTTAAAAAATTGGGCTTTGTAAGGAAGGTTAAAACTGGCTGCAGTGGTAAGACTATGTCTACACAGCAATGTTAAAATGCTGTCCAAACTCCGCTGGCACGTTAACAGTGCAGGTGCAGATTTGCGCTAAAAACTGCGGTCGGTTTTCAGATTTGCCATTGGCCTTGTACATTAAATGTATGGGAATCTGGCGGAATATGCAGCATGTCTTAAAATCCGCCCGGAAAAAATCCATGCTGTGTAGACTACAGCACAGATTTTTCATTGCTGTCTATGCAGCATGGGTCACAGTCGGATTTTCAGGGGAATTCAAAATACTGAATTTGCCGAAAACCACCAAAAACCTGTGCTGTGTAGACATAGCCTAAGGGGTTAAAGGGAGACTGAAATAAGAAAGGAGTATTTTTGTTAAAACCAATATTTCTGGAAAACTGTTTGTTTAGGCAATTTTTGCAATTAAAAATGACCTATAAAATATTGTCATTTTCTAGCTGTGTATGAAGACTTTTGTTTGGCAGGGCAGACTAATCTAATCACTTTACTTCAGCTGCTACCTATCTCTACATGGTCTCATTACAAATAGTAGGTAATAACCTAGTGATTGCTTTATTGTTTTATCTCTCTTATTGTTTTCTCTCAGGGATAGATAAGACTAGACTAGATCAAAGCAATACATGAAAAAAATAAGGTAATCTTTTTCTGCATTGAGGAAGGGTGGGTGTCTTCACACTTATCAGGTAATTGCTTGTAATATTTACAGTTCTCAGGACAATCACACAATCTTTTCCCTGCTGTGCTGTCAGAGCTCACAGAAGGGAACTTAAAAAAATTATATTAAATAATTCAAACACTTAATTAAAAAAAAATCCATATAATAGTCACATATTGCTTGTCCATATATGAAAAGAAAAAATTGATGGTAGTGTCCTTTTTAACATCTATGGCCAGTTATTAAGACTCCTACATACATTGTGTTTTTTAAGGCATTTGCTTTGCTTATATCACAGTATGCTTAGTGTATGGTGTTTTTCTTCTGCTGTTTTCCATATAGAGCATGAAATAACACAAGAAATGTTACAGAATTCTTAAAAATAACAAAATGTTTGTTATTTTTAAGAATTCTAAGATCCTTTGAAGGTCCATGTCTTTTGTATATAAAAAGCCTGTAAATTTTCAGTTCTTGTATAAAATCATGTCTGAAGAAGGGAGTTAGTACTCTCGAAAGCTCACCATCAATATACTCAGCCTCTAAAAGGTATCGCCTGATTTCTTTACTCTTCTACTACTTTCTATGGCTAACACGGTACAACATTATACTACTAGCAAAATGGTGCTTAAACAATCTCGCCACCTAGTGGTGGGTCGCCCCGGAGGGACTAAGGGCGACATGTATGAATCTCACCACGTCGGGGCGCACCTTTCCGCCGGTTTTCCGGCGAAATCTGCGCCTAATTTATGTCGGCACTGGGGCGCGCTCATACATCCTATGTAAAGTCCGCCGTGACTCGCCAGTGTTTGAGGCACAGTGCGGGGACTGAGGCGCAGTACGGCGCTGCGCCTATGATTTGCCTTCCGAGGAGGTGCGCTCATACATGCGGGGAAAAGTTCCCTGCGCCTCGCCAGTGTGTGGGGCTCAGTGTGGGGACATGGGCGCAGTGCGGGACTTAGACGCAGAAGGGAATGCGCCGAAAATCTGTTCCGATGCGAGACAGGCTGGAAAACAGCGAGAAATCATTCCAGATGTCGGTGCGGAGTATGAATCAAAAATTGCCTTTATAAAGGCGTTCATCATTCTCAAAAAAGAGCTCAAACCTCAAAACTAAAAAATACATAAAACAAAATCACTTTCCAATATCCTAATTCAAGAATTCGGATATTGGAAAGTGCCGGGAAAAACAGTAATTCAAATTCTAAAAGCTATTCTCATTGGTCGGCAGAAACCGGCCAATCAGAATAGGAGCGACAGTGAACCATTAAAACCTATGCAGAACTATTGACCAATCAGAATGAACGGTGGGACAGTTCAAAATACAGTAAAAATGCAGAAAAGAGCTGATTGGCTGAGCTAGCGGGGGCTTGGCTATCTCGGCCAATCAGAATAGGAGCGACAGGGACCCATTATAGCCTATGGAGAAGTTTGAACCAATCAAAATCAAAGGCGGGACAGTTCAAAATACAGTAAAAATGCAGAAAAGAGCTGATTGGCTGAGCTAGCGGTGGCTTGGCTATCCCAGCCAATCAGAGCGCGAGCTACTTCTCCCATTGTAGTCTATGGAGAGATGGGCGCAATGCAATCTCGGCTCTCAGCGCCGTGCGGCATGGAGTATGATAAAAAATTACATTTTTATTAGTTGTAAAATATTCTCTGAAAAAGAGCTCAAACATTCTATAAACATAAATCAATTCTATCCCGAACAACGCGTTTGTCGCCGAGACCGGCGCTACATCGGGAATTGCAATAGAAAGAATTGCCGGGAAATACAGTAATTCAAAATCGGTACGCTATTCTGATTGGTCGGCATAAACCAGCCAATCAGAATAGGAGCGACAAAGACCCATTATATCCTATGGAGAAGTTTGAACCAATCAAAATCAAAGGCGGGACAGTTCAAAATACAGTAAAAAGGCAGAAAAGAGCTGATTGGCTGAGCTAGCGGGGGCTTGGCTATCCCAGCCAATCAGAGCACGAGCTACTTCTCCCATTGTAGTCTATGGAGAGATCGGCGTAATGCAAACTCGGCGCTCAGCGCCGTGCGGCATGGAGTATGATTAAAAAACTCATTTTTATTAAGTGTCAAACATTATCAGATAAAGCGCTGAAACCTTCTCTAAAAATAAATCAGTTAAATCCCTAACAACGCATTTGTCGCCGAGACCGGCGCTACATAAGGAATTGCAATAGAGAGAATTGCCGGGAAATACAGTAATTCAAATAGTTTAAGCTCTTCTGATTGGACGGCATAAACCAGCCAATCAGAATAGGAGCGACAATGGCCCATTCTAACCTATGGAGGAGAATTGATCAATCAGAATAGGAGTGACAGGGACCCATTCTAACCTATGGAGAAATATTGACCAATCATATTCAAAGGCGGGACAGTTCAAAATACAGTAAAAAGGCAGAAAAGAGCTGATTGGTTGAAGCGGCGGGGGCTAGTCCAGCTTAGCCAATCAGAGCGCGAGCTACTTTCTCATAGAGTTCTATGGGAAAAGAAATGCAGAGCGAGCTCTGTTTGTGATTGGCTAAGTTAAAAGAGAAGCGGTTATTTGAACCAATGGGAGAGCGAGCGACGCTCCTATGGGTTTTCTAACGCAATCTGAAATAAAACTGTATATGGCCGAAATCAAATGATAATACTGCCAAAGTTGTCCCGATGTGTATATAAAATTAATAATAATATGGGGGTAAATTAAAAAAAATATTAATTCAATAAAATCAGGTTTATTTCTTTATTTTCGTTACCAAGGATCAATAGTATTGTTGTAACGAAAATAAAGAAATAAACATGATTTTATTGAATTAATTTTTTTTTCTTTAACCACATATTATTATTAATTTTATATACACATAGGGACAACTTCTGTAGTCTTATTATTTTATTTCGGACATGTACAGTTTTATTTCAGATTGCATTAGAAAACCCATAGCGTCACTCGCTCTCCCATTGATCAAAATAACCGCGCCTCTTTTAACTTAGCCAAGCAAAACAGAGCAGAACTGTCCCGCCTTTGATTTTGATTGGTTCAAACTTCTCCATAGGATATAATGGGTCTTTGTCGCTCCTATTCTGATTGGACAATTCTCCTCCATAGCTTATAATGGGTCTTTGTCGCTCCTATTCTGATTGGTCAATTCTCCTCCATAGCTTATAATGGGTCTTTGTCGCTCCTATTCTCATTGGCTGGCTTCTGACGACCAATGAGAATAGCTTACAGAATTTGAATTACTGGATTTCCTGGCAATTCTCTATATCCCAATTCCCGATGTAGCACCGGTCTCGGCGACAAACGGGTTGTTCGGGATTGAATTGTTTATGTTTATAGAATGTTTGAGCTCTTTTTCAGATCATATTTTACAACTAATAAAAATGATTTTTTTAATCATACTCCATGCCGCACGGCGCTGAGAGCCGAGATTTCATTGCGCCCATCTCTCCATAGACTACAATGGGAGAAGTAGCTCGCGCTCTGATTGGCTGGGATAGCCAAGCCCCCGCTAGCTCAGCCAATCAGCTCTTTTCAGCATTTTTACTGTCTTTTGAACTATCCCGCCTTTTGAATTTTGATTGGTTCAAACTTCTCCATTTGGCTATAATGGGTCCCTGTCGCTCCTATTCTGATTGGCCGAGATAGCCAAGCCCCCGCTAGCTCAGCCAATCAGCTCTTTTCTGCCTTTTTACTGTATTTTGAACTGTCCCGCCTTTAATTCTGATTGGTCAATAGTTCTCCTTAGGTCTTAATGGTTCACTGTCGCTCCTATTCTGATTAGCCGGTTTCTGCCGACCAATGAGAATAGCTTACAGAATTTGAATTACTGTATTTCCCGGCAATTTCCAATAACCGAATTCATGATATTGAGCCCTTCTAGATTTTTGGAAAGTGATTTTTTTAAAAATATTTTTTATTTTTGAGGTTGAGCTCTTTTCTGACAATGTTTTTCGCCTTTATAAAGGCGATTTTTTCGGGAATCATACTCCTGCTGCACGGAGCTGAGAGCCGAGATTTCTCTTGCGATCTTCTGTATGCTTCCTCGCATGTTCCGTTCTTGCTTCACTTCGCCACCGGAGCATTTAGACCAAAATAAACTAGGTCTTCCTGTCGGAGCTGCAGAGCGCTGCATTGTGCCGCGCTTTGGCGAGCCGCGATCGTACATGCCTCGGGGTTTTCGACCGCGTCCCGCCCCGGAACGCCTACCCCACGCCCATTGCCCGCCCCTTCATGCGGTGCGCAGCTGAAACGCTGCGCCTAACACTGCATCCCTGCGTCCGACAAGGGGAGTCGGGCCGGGAGGCGCAGTTTACTCCCAAAAACAGGCGAAAAGCCCGATCATACATGTCGCCCTAAAAGTATAAAGGGCCGTTCACATGGCTTATAGCAGGGACGGATTTCAGCCATATTGCGCGCCGTACTGCGCTGCAATACGGCTGGAATCTGTCCCAGCCATTATGGTAATCACTGTGGAGTCCGTCTCTCCTCCCCTCTCGGAGAAGACACTGGGTGGGGAGAAAGTGACATGTTCATTATTCCGGCGGGATACGCGCCATGGATAATGAAAGTCTATGGGATCGCGATCTGTGGGTGAAATCCGTCCCGCAATTACAGCTTGAATAAGCCGTGTGAACCGGGCCTAAGTGACAAAATTACTAAAAGTTTTAAATATATCCACAAAATAAAAACAAACATATTAAAAGTTAAAAACTCCAATTCCTGTTGTATATTTAACAAAAGAAACACAAAAATGTAAAAAAATACTAATTTACAGGCATCTCCACTTCTGTTAAAGTGAAATATAGCCTGAATATATCCTGAATAGTGAACGGCATAAAAAATTTTATTAAATGACAGTGGTGCGGGTTTTTTGTTCACTTTTCCTCCTCTAAAATTGACATAAAAAGTGATAAAAAAAAGTCATATCCTAATAAAAACTATAGCCTGCAAAAAGCAAGCCCTCACACAGGTCTGAAGACAGAAAAATAAAAATATTATTGATCTCAGGAAATAGCAGTACAAAGGAAATAAAAAAGATAGAAAATTTGATTTATTAAAAGTTATAAAACAAAATTAAAACTATATACATTTGGTATCACAAATTGTGCTGACCAACAGAATAACGATAGCAAGTCATTTACACTGCACAAAAATGTTGCTGTTTCGTTTCATCCTACAAATATTTTTTTTAGCGTTTTCCAAGAAATACATTTAATAGTACCAACTTATTTCTTAAAAACCAAGCTGATAAAAATAAAAACACTACTAGGTAAACTAGCGTCCGAACAAAGGGAACAACTAGCGACGCCAATAACACCCCAGGAGGTCACAAGGGCGATAGAATCCCTGAAAAACAATAAATCCCCGGGCCCGGATGGGCTATCAGGCGAATCTTTTAAAATGTTGAAGGTAGAGGTCGTTCCCACGTTAACAACACTCTGCAATGAGATATCTGGGGGGGGATGGTGGTTGAGGAATTCCAGGAGGCGCGGACAATTGTCTTACCTAAACCGGGAAAGAACTTGGAGGAGGTTGGTTCCTACAGACCAATTTCCCTATTAAACACTGATTATAAAATTTTAGCGACGATACTGGCAACCCGATTGCAGAATCTCTTGCCTGTGCTACTGACATCTTCACAGTTGGGGATTGTCAGGGGACGACGCTCCACCAAAGGCTGTCTATGAATAAATACCCTACAGCCATGCTACTCAGTTTAGATGCCGAAAAGGCCTTTGATTCGGTCTCCTGGAAGTTCCTCAACACCTCCCTACGCTATAGAAATTTCGGAGATGTTTTTTTAACCTTTCTACAAAACCTGCAATTTAATTCAAAAGCATTTCTAACTGTAAATGGTATAAACTTCTCCCCCTTCGCGTTAAACAAGGGGGCAAGACAGGGATGCCCCCTGTCACCACTCCTTTTTGACCTAGCTTTGGACCCTTTTTTGCGGCACCTCCAATCCTGGGATGGATATCGAGGCATAATCATTGGGAAAGAGGAAGTACGAGTTTCGGCATTTGCCGATGATTTACTTTTGTTTATCTCCAGGCCCCAGAATAGTCTGCAAAACCTATTACATGAAGTTGAGACGAAGGGTGCCCTATCGGGCTTCAGAGTCAACTTGATAAAGTTAATAGTCTTTCCCAGGTTGCTATACCTATTTCAAACGTTACCTATCTTTCTTAGACCTCGCGATGAAAAACTATTGAATAAGATGTTTAGAACTTTTATATGGCGTGGGAAGAGGTCAAGAGTACCATTGACAGCCTTACAACAGCCCAGACAGCGTGGTGGAATTAATTTCCCGGATATTCGAACCTACAACTTAGCTACTAATCTTTGCATTGTGCAGGACTGGTTCGGTGGCTTGGATAACCTAGCGGCAGTGAAACTGGAGACTGGTCTGTGTCTGCGTTATTCCTTACCCAACCTCTTACACATGCCATTAGTGGACCTGCCCACTGACATTAGGGCCAACCCCCTCTTTATGGCTTCATGGAGGGCTTGGAGGATGATACGAAAGCGGCACTCACTTTCAGTAGAATCCTCATTGGGACTCTCCTTTGTAGGCAACCCGGCATTCCAGACAGGGACTTCGCATCCTATTTTTGTACAGTGGAGGGATAAGGGCATCCGGACAGTGAAGGATGTGATGGATCTTCAGCACAAAAAACCTTTAACATTTAATCAGCTTTGTCTAAAATATAGCTTTGTAAGACCACACCTGTTCCATTACCTACAACTTATGCACTATGCCATGAAGATAGCAGGACACTTGAAGGAAAGGGACTGGGAAGACGTTTTGTTAAGTAAACTAAGCAGAGCACCGGACACCAGGAATAGGATATCGGGTCTGTATGCCTTTCTCCGGCCCACTTTAGATTATGAAGAAGGGAGGGGAGGACTGATGAGATGGAAAGGAGACTTCCCACAGATTCAGGTGGATGAAATGATTAAAGCCACTTATAAAGCCTCCAAATACATCCCTAACATTTCTTACTGGGAGATGGCACTAAAGATTCTGCACAGAGGTTATCTTTCACCAAACCGCAATTACCTTATGGGGGATTGTCCCAGCCCTGGCTGTTCTAGGTGTGGGGAAGACATGGCTAATTTATACCACTTTTTTGGGGCATGCCCAACGATCCAGTCGTTTTGGAACCGTATTCACCAATTTATTATCACCAACATCCACCTTAACACCCTTCTGGACTATCTTTGGCGAGCTCCGGGAACGAAATCTAAATATCCCAACACATACTAAACGCTTAATATACTGTATATCCGCGGCGGCGCGAAAAACCATATTACATACGTGGATCGGTTTTTGGAGAAATTGACTTTAATCCTGCGCATGGACTGGGTGGCGGCGTCACTCCAGAAGGAGACTAAGGTAGAGCAGTTCTTTCTAGTTTGGCAGCCTATTATCAGTCTACTACCTGACCGCATGAGAGACCGTATTCGGTCATGTTTCAACTCTACCACGTGGTTTTTGAGTCAATCACATGACGGTCAAAACCCTGGCTAACATTGAAATACCTTATTAGAAACCTCTACCCGGGAGAACGGTGGTGAGTCTTGAGCAACAGGGCGGTAGACTTACCCACGCACTCACGGAACTCCCCCTCCCCCCCTCTTCCCTTTTTTTTTTTTTCTCTTCTTCCCTCTCTCTCTCTCTCTTTCTCTCTCCCTCCCTCTTACTGTTCTTCTGTTGATCGGGCTGCTATCCCTAGCCGGAGCAACAGTGAGTTTATCTCTTGTTGACCCGGATGGGAGTGGGAGCTTGACTATTGCAACTGTTAAGAATGACTAATCGTTTTGGCGTTACCTGGTTAGATATTACGATTGTTTTTAATAACTTGGTATAGCTCGCATCTCCTATCTGCCATTATTTGGTTACTCCTGCGACCCAAGGGGTTGCCCCTGACTGAGACGGCAATGGAAAGGACTATCAAATACTGACCCGGAATGGCATCCTGATCGTTAATAATACTGCTAGAGTTATTACCAAGGTAGAATGGTCCTCCTGGTACCAGTACTGTTGGACAATATGAATAATATTGTACATTGCTTTGGACTGCCTTTCGCAGCTTCTGATGTTCCCCGCCCTTTCTCCCCCCCCCCCTTCCCGACCCACCTCCCCTACCCTCTCCTACCTCTCTTCCCCAGTTATATGTTTGAAAAAATTTTGTGATAAAAGTTTAATAAAAACATTTGTGAAAAAAAAAAACCACTACTAGGATTGCAGTATTTCCTTCACCTTACATGTCATTTATGCCTCATGATGACTGCCATAAAAATAAAAAGCACTACCAGGATTGCTGTATTTTGTTCAAAACTCCTCATAAATAACTTGTGATCAAAGCTTCATATGAACCCCATAATGGTACCAATCAAAACGATTCATCCCGCAAAAAACAAGCCCATTATCAGCTACATATACAGAAAATTTAAAAAGTTATGGCTGTCAGAATAGGACAACATAAAAACATGATTATTTATAAACGCATTTCTATTGTGTAATAGTAATAAAACATAAAAAAACTATATAAAATTTATATCATTGCAATTGTGCTGACCGCATAATAACGTTAACCAGTCATTTACACTGCACGGCGACAGCTGTAGAATTGTAAGCCAAAAATCAATGTCAGAACTGCGTTGTTTTCCATCCATTTTCATGGCCCAATGCTAAAAAAAAAATATTGAACACCAGTGCACCCAAAATGCACAATACACCCCTAGATGAGATTCATGAGGGGTGTTGAATCCAAAATGGGCCGAATTCTGGAAGGTTTCACCTGTTCTGGTACTTTTGGGGCTTTGTAAATGTGACATGAACCCACCAAAATCTGCGTTCCAAAAGCCAAATAACACTCCCTCCCTTATACGCCCTGCCATGCACCCAAACAGCAGTTTACACCCATATATAGCATACTGCTGAACTTGGAAGAAATTGCGTAACAAAATTTGGGGTGCTTTTTTTTTTTTTCGTATTCAAACACTTTTATTAACAGGATCATGAAAAATACAGAGTAAAAAAAAAAAAGGGGGGGAGGAAGGGTGGAAGGAAAGTGAAAGAAGGAAAAGGAAGAGAGAGAGAGAAAAAGAAAAAAAAACAAACAAGAGGGATCAAGGGCATGGAAAAAAAAGGGGTTCAATATTGGCTATAACTCACAACTTGGGCCCAAAGGAGGGCCTTTATCCACAGCGGGGTTCTTCGAGGTCCGGGCTCAAGCTCCCCCTAGGACCCCCCTTAAAGCCCTCGGGTACCGGGTGTCAAGGGGGGCAACCTCATTGGCAACCAAACAAATTGTCAAAGTATCCAAACAAATTTTAACATAAACAATAGCTGGCCAGGGACACCCCACCCCCTACAAGAAGTGGAGGTGGTAGTGCAAGCCCTCATCACCTCCCGGGGAACCAGATCCCCACCTCAAAACAGGTAAATAAGTACTGAACCCACAAAAAGAGATCCATCCCCCGATAACAGAAACTGACTAAAAACCAAAGGAGAATCATTGAACCCCTCTAAACGCTGAGGGGCATGAACCTCCCGAATCCTCCTCAAAGTCGGGCAGGCAGTTGACACCCAATGGGGGAACTATCTTGGCACCAAAAGGGGGAAAGCCCAGGAGGTGGGTTTTAGAAGAGATGGGGGGTGGAATTTTAAAAGAAGGCAGAAGCAGGGGAGTTTCGTACCTAAACCCCGTGATTCTGTGGACTACTAACACCCCCTCCAAAAAAGGTTGTAACCGAACAACCCCCCCAGATGGGTCTGGTCCCTTTCCTTTCCCTTTCCCCCCCCAAAAATCGGGGACAGAGGGATAGAAAGAAATTTTGCAGCGCGGGGGGCACGGGACCTCTTTTGAAATTTTTAATTTAACTCCGGGCCCCAAGACACCCAGGATTGGGGCCCGAAAGACCTAACCAATAGCTCTTGAGAAATGTGGGTTTGGGTTTTCTCTCCCCGCACTCTGAAAGGGGAGCTTATCGCCCGCCCTGAGTCAACAAAAATCATATAACCGAGGAAATCCCCTTTCAGGTACTCCAAAAACCACAAATCAAAAGTGGGTTTGGGGGCCCTGCCCCCCCTACAGCTTCCTCCACTTTGAATAGAAACTGCCGAGTTGGTAATAGTGGAACCCAGAAAAAATGTGCTGGTTTTTCTCTCCAACCCGGGGTTCATATCCCCCAGAGCCCCCCAGGTGACCACCGGTCCAGGAAAATCAGCACCCCCAATCCCCAGCAACCGGGGGAAAACGCCACAGCAAGTATTCACAAATGTGGGGGTTTTTCCCCAGCAGCAGTGTACGGGGCCCGCCCACTCTAAAAACCCCCAAAAGTTTAGGGCATATGCCGAAATATCACCCACAGGGGTTGGGGAAAAATTTAAAAGGGGCCCCCGGGCGAGAAAGGACCTTTAATAGTACCAAAGGGGCGGAAAGCCGGGAAAAGGGGCTTAAAAAGGGGACCCCCGAAACATTAAGCCCTCTAGAAGCCCCCAGAGTTTAGAGCCCCCCCCGGAAGGCATCCACTTCAAACCCCCACCCCCGGGCGGGGGGTAATAGGCCTGAAAGCCCGGGCATGCGACCCCCCCCTCACCCTTTTGGGAAACACAAAGTGGCTTTCGTTTATTCTGGGGTTTTAATCCCCCCCCCCAACAAAATTGGGGGGTTTAAAGGTCCGCAAGTTTTTGAAGAAGGTTCTGGGGAGCAGCGAAAGGGGGATCGCCTGAAAAAGATACAACAGGCGTGGAAAAAATTTTATCTTCAGGATGCTTATCCGTCCTACCCACGGAAAAATTTCCCTTTTATCCCATTTTTGGAGAGGTCCTTTTTTAATTTTCTGGAAAACAGAGGGGAAAAATTTGAGGCCCAAATACCCTGTCTAGTTTTCAAAGGGGGCATGTGAACTCCGAGGTTTTTAAAAAGAAGAATCTGACCGGGGAAAAGGGGGAAAGCGGGTCTTCATGGGGGGGAAAAGGTTTTTCCCGCGGTTTTTTTAACCCCCAAATGGTGCCTTTTACCCAAATTTATTTTGTGGTTGCGAAAAAGGCGGGTTTTTCTTCAAAAACCCCCAATGTTTCCCGGAGCGAAGGGGCGAACCCCCGGGGAAGAGGAGAAAAATCGTCAGCAAATGCTGAACATTTAAAATGATGCCCCCCCACCCGGGGATCCCCTGAAAACCCCCGGGGGCCCATTACGCAGCGCTCGCGGGGCGGGGTTTTCCCCAGGGCCCCAATGATATGGGGGAAGAGGGAGCAGCCCTGCCGGGTTTGCCTTTCCCCGATGTAAAGGGGAGGGGGAAAAAACCACCCTTTGGCCCCCAAACCGGGGCTTGGGGCGGTCTACGGGCCAAACCCCCCCCCGCTTCTTTTTGGGCCCCAGCCCCCAGCGCCCGAAACACCCCCCCAAAAAGGGCCCCTTTTCCGTTTCTGTAAAGGGGCCTTCCCCACATCAAGGACAGGGAAGGCACTGGGGTGTTATGTGGGCCCACATGGTGGAAAGGGAGAAGGTTTTAAGCGGTTGTCCCCCCGCTTCTGGGGGGGCACGAACCCCCCTGGTCCTGGTGGATAATGTCCCCAAGAAAAGGGGTAGCCTTTTCCGCGAGCATTTTGGTGAAGATTTTTGGGGTTCCGGGGTTGATCAAAAGATAGAGCGGAAGTTCTGGAATTTTGAGGGGGCCTTTTCCCCCTTTAGGATTTAAACCCCAAAAGTGAGCCCGCAAAAAGGCCCGGGGTCAAAGGGGGGGTCCGCACACCCCGTTAACGCACGGAGCAGGGGGAAAGGGCAGCTCAGTCTTAACGCTTTATAAAAAAGAGCTGTATTTCCTCTGGACCCGGGGTCTTTTCCAGAGGGGGGGACTTTTTTTGCTGCCAGGGGACTTTTCTTCAGAGAAACGGGGGCCTCCAGGAGAGGCGAGGAGCCCGCTGGGAAAAAAGGGGGGGGTGCTGTCCTGGCCCGGGGGAGTGGAGTGAGTCCCCCCGAAAAAATCGGGAAAGGGGAGGGTTTTACAAACCTAGAGTGTATTGGGGGAAAAACCTGCAAATTTCCTCTGTAGATGGACCCCTGTCCCCTCCCGGGGCTTGATAGGGGGAAATACAAAGCTGCTCCCCCCTTCCCCGAGGGCCCCGGCTAAAAAATTTGCCCGGCCTTGTTGCACCCCGGGATAAAAAGAGTGGCGCACAAAAAGTCTAAAACCCTTTTATGCCGTGCTTCCTGAGCTGGGGAAAGTCGTGACGGGGCTGGACAAGGGCCCCTCAGATCCAGCTCCCCCCGATGGGCCCTTTTGGGAATCCCGGGGCGCTAAAAAGCGTCAAAAGGGTTTTTTTAGCTTGTGCGTTCCCTCTTGAGGGGGCTCTCCCCTGTTTTTATAATGTCCCCCCTTTAAAGGGAAACATTTTAGGGCCCCCATTGGATCTGGGGAGGGGGTCCTGTTCCCAAAAGTGCGCTGAAAGAAAGATATCCGTCGGCCCTTGTAAGTTGACAGGAACCAGGTGTCAGACAAAAGGGAAACATTCAGTCTCCACGAGAAAGGGGGGCCGGGAGGTTTAGGGGGAGCCAGGTCGCCCTGAACCCGGGGGGGTGAGCCCAGTGGGAGCACTGCCCACCGAGGCCGACACCACACAGCGGAGAAG
>JAODAL010062434.1:0-19755 GCA_025379985.1 Phyllomedusa bahiana | reverse complement strand
CCCCCTCTGTGGCCTACTGTTTTTGCCACCTCCAGAATGTCATTGTGCCACTATCTGACCTCATGCTGCTGCTGTGGCTGCTGCCGTGACCTACACACTCTGTCATTGATCGACTCTGTGGCCTACTCCTGTTTTTGACTCCTCCAGAATGTCATTGTGCCACTGTCTGACCTCATGCTGCTGCTGTGGCTGTTGCCGTGACCTACACTCTCTGTCATTGTGCCACTGTCTGACCTCATGCTGCTGCTGTGGCTGCTGCCGTGACCTACACACTCTGTCATTGTGCCACTCTGTGGCCTACTGTTTTTGCCACCTCCAGAATGTCATTGTGCCACTGTCTGACCTCATGCTGCTGCTGTGGCTGCTGCCATGACCTACATACTTTGTCATTGTTCCACTCTGTAGCCTATTCCTGTTTTTGCCACCTCCAGAATGTCATTGTGCCACTGTCTGACCTCATGCTGCTGCTGTGGCTGCTGCCGTGACCTACACACTCTGTCATTGTGCCACTCTGTGGCCTACTCCTTTTTTTGCCACCTCTAGAATGTCCATTGTGCCACTCTAGACCTCATGCTGCTGCTGGGCTGCTGCCGTGACCTACACACTCTGTCATTGTGGCCATTCTTTTGGCCTACTCCTGTTTTTGCCACCTCCAAATGTCATTGTTCCACTGTCCTGACCTCATGCTGCGCTGGCGGCGGGTGCCCGTGACCTAAACACTCTGTCATTGTGCCACTGTCTGACCTCATGCTGCTGCTGGGGGCTGCTGCCCGTGACCTACACACTGTGTCCATTTTTGCCACTCTGTGGCCTATTCCTGTTTTTGCCACCACAGAATGTCATTGTGCCACTGCCCTGACCTCATGCTGCCGCTGTGGCTGCTGCCTTGATCAACACACTCTAATCATTGTGCCACATCTGACCTCATGCTGCTGCTGGGCTGCTCCCCTTGAGCTACTCACTCTTTATTCTGCCACTCTGTGGAATATTCCTGTTTTTGCCACCTCCGATAGTCATTCTGCCACTGTCTGACCTCATGCTGATGCTGTGGCTGCTGCCGTGGCCTACACACTCTGTCATTTTGCCACTGTCTGACCTCATGCTGCTGCTGTGGCTGCTGCCGTGACCTACACACTTAGTCACTGTGCCACTGTCTGACCTCATGCTGCTGCTGTGGCTGCTGACGTGACCTACACACTTGTTTTTGAGCCACTGTCTGACCACATGCGCTGCTGTGGCTGCTCCCCGTGACCTACACACTCTGTCATTGTGCCACCCCTGGGGCCCTACTCCTTTTTTTGCCCCCTTTTGAATGTCATTGTGCCACTGTCTGACCTCATGCTGCTGCTGTGGCTGCTGCCGTGACCTACACACTCTGTCATTGTGCCATTCTGTGGCCTACTCCTGTTTTTGCCACCTCCAGAATGTCATTGTGCCACTGTCTGACCTCAGGCTGCTGCTGTGGCTTGTGCCGTGACCTACACACTCTGTCATTGTGCCACTGTCTGACCTCATGCTGCTGCTGTGGCTGCTGCTGTGGCTGCTGCCGTGACCTACACACTCTGTCTTTGTGCCACTGTCTAACCTCATGCTGCTGCTATTGCTGCTGCCGTGACCTACACACTCTTTTATTCTGCCACTCTGTGGCCTATTCCTGTTTTTTCCACCTCCAGAATGTCATTGTGCCACTGTCTGACCTCATGCTGCTGCTCTGGCTGCTGCCCTGGCCTACAGACTCTGTCATTGTGCCACTGTATGACCTCATGCTGCTGCCGTGACCTACACACTGTGTCATTGTGCCACTCTGTGGCCTATTCCTGTTTTTGCCACCTCCAGTTTTTGCCACTGTCTGACCTCATGCTGCTGCTGTGGCTGTTGCCGTGACATACACACTCTGTCATTGTGCCACTGTCTGACCTCATGCTGCTGCTGTGGCTGCTGCCGTGACCTACACACTCTGTCTTTGTGCCACTGTCTGACCTCATGATGCTGCTGTGGCTGCTGCCGGCCTCCCACACTCTGTCATTGTGCCATTCTGTGTCCCTACTCCTGTTCTGCCACTCCCAGAATGGCATTGTTTTCCACTGCCCTGACCTCATGCCTGCTGCTGGGGCTCCTGCCGTGACCTACACACTGTGTCTTTGTGCCACCCCTGTGGCCTGTTTCCTGTTTTTGCCACTTCCAGAATGTCATTGTGCCACTGCCCTGACCCCCATCGCTTGCTGTGGCTCCTGCCATGACATACCCACTCTGTCTTTGTGCCCCTGTCTAACCTCATGCTGCTGCTGTTGCTGCTGCCGTGACCTACACACTCTGTATTTGTTCCACTGTCTGACCTCATGCTTCTGTTGTGGCTGCTGCCGTGACCTACACACTCTGTCATTGTGCCACTGTCTGACCTCATGCTACTGCTGTGGCTGCTGCCGTGACCTACACACTCTTTTATTCTGCCACTCTGTGGCCTATTCCTGTTTTTGCCACCTCCAGAATGTCATTGTGCCACTGTCTGCCCTCATGCTGCTGCTGTGGTTGCTGCCGTGGCCTACACACTCTGTCATTGTGCCACTGTCTGACCTCATGCTGCTGCTGTGGCTACTGCCGTGACCTACACACTGTCATTGTGCCACTCTGTGGCCTACTGTTTTTACCACCTCCAGAATGTTATTGTGCCACTGTCTGACCTCATACTGCTGCTGTGGCTGCTGCTGTGACCTACACACTCTGTCATTGTGCCACGGTCTGACCTCATGCTGCTGCTGTGGCTGTTGCCGTGACCTACACACTCTGTCATTGTGCCACTGTCTGACCTCATGCTGCTACTGTGGCTGTTGCCATGACCTACACACTCTGTCATTGTGCCCTCTGTGGCCTACTCCTTTTTATGCCACCTCTGGAATGTCATTGTGCCCACTCTATGACCTCATGCTGCGGGCTGGCTGCTTCCCCGTGACCTACACACTCTTTTCATTGTGCCATTCTGTGGCCTATTCCTGTTTTTGCCACCTCCAGAATGTCATTGTTCCACTGTCTGACCTCATGCTGCTCCTGCGGCTGGTGCCGTGACCTAAACACTCTGTCATTATGCCACTTGTCTGACCTCAGCTGCTGCTTTTGCTGCTGCCGTGACCTACACACTCTGTCTTTGTGCCACTGTCTGACCACATGCTGCTGCTGGGCTGCTGCCTGACCTACACACTCTGCATTGTGCCACTCTGTCGCCTATTCCTGTTTTTGCCACCTCCAGAATGTCATTGTGCCACTGTCTGCCCTCATGCTGCTGCTGTGGTTGCTGCCGTGGCCTACACACTCTGTCTTTGAGCCACTGTCTGACCTCATGCTGCTGCTGTGGCTGCTGCCGTGACCTACACACTCTGTCATTGTGCCACTCTGTGGCCTACTCCTTTTTTTTGCCACCTCTAGAATGTCAATGTGCCACTCTATGTCCTCATGCTGCTGCTGTGGCTGCTGCCGTGACCTACACACTCTGTCATTGTGCCATTCTGTGGCCTACTCCTGTTTTTGCCACCTCCAGAATGTCATTGTTCCACTGTCTGACCTCATGCTGCTGCTGCGGCTGGTGCCGTGACCTAAACACTCTGTCATTGTGCCACTGTCTGACCTCATGCTGCTGCTGTGGCTGCTGCCGTGACCTACACACTGTGTCATTGTGCCACTCTGTGCCTATTCCTGTTTTTGCCACCTACAGAATGTCATTGTGCCACTGTCTGACCTCATGCTGTCGCTGTGGCTGCTGCCTTGATCTACACACTCTGTCATTGTGCCACTATCTGACCTCATGCTGCTGCTGTGGCTGCTGCCTTGAGCTACTCACTCTTTTATTCTGCCACTCTGTGGAATATTCCTGTTTTTGCCACCTCCAGTATGTCATTCTGCCACTGTCTGACCACATGCTGCTGCTGTGGCTGCAGCCGTGACCTACACACTCTGTCATTGTGCCACTCTGTGGCCTACTCCTTTTTTTGCCACCTTTTGAATGTCATTGTGCCACTGTCTGACCTCAGGCTGCTGCGTGGCTTGTGCCGTACCTACACCTCTGCCCTTGTGCCATTGTCTGACTCATCTGCTGCTGTGGCTGCTGCTGTGGCTGCTGCCGTGACCTACACACACTCTGTTTTTTGTGCCACTGTCTAACCTCATCTGCTGCTATTGCTCCCTGCCGTGACCTACACACTCTTTTATTCTGCCACTCTGTGGCTATTCCTGTTTTTTTTCCACCTCCAGAATGTCATTGTGCCACTGTCTAAACCTCATGCTGCCTGCTCTGGTTGCTGCCCGGGGCCTACAGACTCTGCCCATTGTGCCACTGTATGACCTCATGCTGCTCCCGTGACCTACACACTGTCATTGTGCCACTCTGTGGCCTATTCCTGTTTTTGCCACCTCCAGTTTTTGCCACTGTCTGACCTCATGCTACTGCTGTGGCTGCTGCCGTAACCTACACACTCTGTCTTTGTGCCACTGTCTGACCTCATGATGCTGCTGTGGCTGCTGCCGTGACCTACACACTCTGTCATTGTGACATACTGTGGCCAGGAACAGATACTGCCACTTCCAGAATGGCATTGTTCCACTGTCTGACCTCATGCTGCTGCTGTGGCTCCTGCCGTGACCTACACACTCTGTCTTTGTTCCACTGTCTGACCTCATGATGCTGCTGTGGCTGCTGCCGTGACCTACACACTGTGTCATTGTGCCACTCTGTGGCCTGTTCCTGTTTTTGCCACTTCCAGAATGTCATTGTGCCACTGTCTGACCTCATGCTGCTGCTGTGGCTCCTGCCATGACATACACACTCTGTCTTTGTGCCACTGTCTAACCTCATGCTGCTGCTGTTGCTGCTGCCGTGACCTACACACTCTGTATTTGTTCCACTGTCTGACCTCATGCTTCTGTTGTGGCTGCTGCCGTGACCTACACACTCTGTCATTGTGCCACTGTCTGACCTCATGCTACTGCTGTGGCTGCTGCCGTGACCTACACACTCTTTTATTCTGCCACTCTGTGGCCTATTCCTGTTTTTGCCACCTCCAGAATGTCATTGTGCCACTGTCTGCCCTCATGCTGCTGCTGTGGGTGCTGCAGTGGCCTACACACGATGTAAGTGTGCCACTGTCTGAACTCATGATGCTGCTGTGGCTACTGCCGTGACCTACGCACTGTCATTGTGCCACTCTGTGGCCTACTGTTTTTTATCACCTCTAGAATGTCATTGTGCCACTGTCTGACCTCATTCTGCTGCTGTGGCTGCTGCTGTGACCTACACACTCTGTCATTGTGCCACTGCTGACCTCATGCTGCTGCTGTGGCTGCTGCCGTGACCTACACACTCTGTCATTGTGCCACTGTCTGACCTCATGCTGCTGCTGTGGCTGCTGCCATGACCTACACACTTTGTCATTGTTCCACTCTGTGGCCTATTCCTGTTTTTGCCACCTCCAGAATGTCATTGTGCCACTGCCCTGACCTCATGCTGCTGCGTAAGTTTGCTGTCGTGACCTACACACTCTGTCATTGTGCCACTGTCTGACCTCATGCGCTGCTGTGGCTGCGGCCCGTGACCTATACACTGTCATTGTGCCACTCTGTGGCCTCCCTCCTGTTTTCCTCCACCTCCAGAATGTCATTGTGCCACTGTCTGACCTCATACTGCTGCTGTGGCTGCTGCTGTGACCTACACACTCTGTCATTTTTCCACTGTCTGACCTCATGCTGCTGCTGTTGCTGTTGCCTTTTCCTACACCCTTTGTCTTTGTTCCACTTTCTGACCTCATGCTGCTGCTGTGGCTGCTGCCGTGACCTACACACTCTGTCATTGTGCCAATGTCTGACCTCATGCGGCTGCTGTGGCTGCTGCCGTGACCTACACCCCGCTGTCATTGGGGCCACTGTCTGACCCTCATGCTGCTGCCTGGGGGCTGCTGCCGTGACCTACACACTCTGCCATTTTGCCACTGTCTGACCTCATGCTGCTGCTGTGGCTGCTGCCATGACCTACACACTCTTTTATTCTGCCACTCTGTGGCCTACTGTTTGTGCCACCTCCAGAATGTCATTGAGCCACTATCTGACCTCATGCTGCTGCTGTGGCTGCTTCCGTGACCTACACACTCTGTCATTGTGCCACTGTCTGAACTATGCGCTGCTTGGGCTGCTGTCGTGACCTACACTCTCTGTTTTTTTGTGCCACTGTCTGACCCCCATGCTGCTGCTGGGGCTGCTGCCGTGACCTACACCACTCTGTCATTGTGCCATTCTGTGGCCTACTCCTGTTTTTTGCCATTTCCCCAGAATGTCATGTGCCACTGTCTGACCTCATGCTGCTGCTGTGGCTGCTGCCGTTACCTAGACACTCTGTCATTGTGCCACTGTTTGTCCTCATGCTGCTCCTGCGGCTGGTGCCGTGACCTAAACACTCTGTCTTTGTTCCACTTTCTGACCTCATGCTGCTGCTGTGGCTGCTTCCGTGACCTACACACTCTGTTATTGTGCCACTGTCTGACCTCATGCTGCTGCTGTGGCTGCTGCCGTGACCTACACACTCTGTCATTGTGCCACTCTGTGGCCTACTGTTTTTGCCACCTCCAGAATGTCATTGTGCCACTATCTGACCTCATGCTGCTGCTGTGGCTTATGCCGTGACCTACACACTCTGTCATTTTGCCACTGTCTGACCTCATGCTGCTGCTGTGGCTGCTGTTGTGACCTACACTCTCTGTCTTTGTGCCACTGTCTGACCTCATGCTGTTGCTGTGGCTGCTGCCGTGACCTTCACACTCTGTCATTGTGCCATTCTGTGGCCTACTCCTGTTTTTGCCACTTCCAGAATGTCATTGTGCCACTGTCTGACCTCATGCTGCTGTGGCTGCTGCCGTTACCTAGACACTCTGTCATTGTGCCACTGTCTGACCTCATGCTGCTGCTGTTGCTGCTGCCGTGACCTAAACACTTTGTCTTTGTTCCACTTTCTGACCTCATGCTGCTGCTGTAGCTGCTTCTGTGACCTACACACTCTGTCATTGTGCCAATGTCTGACCTGATGCTGCTGCTGTGGCTGCTGCCGTGACCTACACACTCTGTCATTGTGCCACTCTGTGGCCTACTGTTTTTGCCACCTCCAGAATGTCATTGTGCCACTGTCTGACCTCATGCTGCTGCTGTGGCTGCTGCTTTGACCTACACTCTCTGTCATTGTGCCACTGTCTGACCTCATGCTGCTGCTGTGGCTGCTGCCATGACCTACACACTTTGTCATTGTTCCACTCTGTAGCCTATTCCGGTTTTTGCCACCTCCAGAATGTCATTGTGCCAGTGTCTGACCTCATGCTGCTGCTGTGGCTGCTGTCGTGACCTACACACTCTGTCATTGTGCCACTGTCTGACCTCATGCTGCTGCTGTGGCTGCGGCCGTGACCTATACACTGTCATTGTGCCACTCTGTGGCCTACTCCTGTTTTCTCCACCTCCAGAATGTCATTGTGCCACTGTCTGACCTCATACTGCTGCTGTGGCTGCTGCGGTGACCTACACACTCTGTCATTGTGCCACTGTCTGACCTCATGCTGCTGCTGTGGCTGCTGCCGTGACCTACACACTCTGTCATTGTGCCACTCTGTGGCCTATTCCTGTTTCTGCCACCTGCAGAATATAATTGTGCCACTGTCTGACCTCATGCTGCTGCTGTGGCTGGTGCCATGACCTACACACTCTGTCATTGTGCCATTCTCTGGCCTACTCCTGTTTCTGCCACCTCCAGAATGTCATTGTGCCACTGTCTGACCTCATGCTGCTGTGGCTGCTGCTGTGACCTACACACTCTGTCTTTGTACCACTGTCTGACCTCATTCTGCTGCTGTGACTGCTGCCGTGACCTACACACCCTGTCTTTGTGCCACTGTCTGACCTCATGCTGCTACTGTGTCTGCTGTCGTGACCTACACACTCTGTCATTGTTCGACTGTCTGACCTCATGCTGCTACTGTGTCTGCTGTCGTGACCTACACACTGTGTCATTGTGCCACTCTGTGGCCTATTTCTATTTTTGCCACCTCCAGAATGTCATTGTGCCACTGTCTGACCTCATACTGCTGCTGTGGCTGCTGCCGTGACCTACACACTCTGTCATTGTGCACCTGTCTGACCTCATGCTGCTGCTGTGTCTGGTGCCGTGACCTTCTCACTTGGTCAATGTGCCACTGTCTGACCTCATGCTGCTGCTGTGGCTGCTGCCGTGACCTACACACTCTGTCATTGTGCCACTCGTGGGCTACTCCTTTTTTTGCCACCTACAGAATGTCATTGTGCCACTGTCTGACCTCATGCTGCTGCTGTGGCTGGTGCCGTGATCTACACACTCTGTCATTGTGCCACTGTCTGACCTCATGCTGCTGCTGTGGCTGCTGCCGTGACCTACACACTTTGTCATTGTGCCAATTTGTGTCCTATTCATGTTTTGGCCACCACCAGAATGTCATTGTGCCACTGTCTGACCTTATGCTGCTGCTGTGGCTGGTGCCGTGACCTACACACTCTATCATTGTGCCACTGTCTGACCTCATGCTGCAGCTGTGGCTGCTGCCGTGACCTATACACTGTCATTGTTTCACTCTGTGGCCTACTCCTTTTTTCGCCACCTCCAGAATGTCATTGTGCCGCTGTCTGACCTCATGCTGCTGCTGTAGCTGCTGCCGTGACCTACACACTCTGTCATTGTGCCACTGTCTGACCTCATGCTGCTGCTGTGGCTGCTGCCGTGACCTACACAATCTGTCATTGTGCCACTCTGTGGTCTACTCCTGTTTTTGCCACCTACAGAATGTCATTGTGCCACTGTCTGACCTCATGCCGCTGCTGTGGCTGGTGCTGTGATCTACACACTCTGTCATTGTGCCACTGTCTAACCTCATGCTGCTGCTGTGGCTGCTGCCATGACCTACACACTTTGTCATTGTGCCACTTTGTGTCCTATTCCTGTTTTGGCCACCTCCAGAATGTCATTGTGCCACTGTCTGATCTCATGCTGCTGCTGTGGCTGGTGCCATGACCTACACACTCTGTCATTGTGCCATTCTATGGCCTACTCCTGTTTTGCCACCTCCAGAATGTCATTGTGCCACTCTCTGACCTCATGCTGCTGTGGCTGCTACTTTTACCTCCACACTCCTTCACTGTGCCACTCTGTGGCCTACTGATGTTGCCACCTGAGCCCTCAACTTGTTTTTTTCCAGCTGGCGCTGCCATGACTTTATCAGGCTACATTCCCGCTTCATTTTTTTGGTTCAGTTTTGCCCTCTTAAGTGCCCAGGGGATTTTATAGTGAAGCGATTCTAAGAGCGTTGGCGTGTCATACTAAAACACAACATTGTATGAAGACCAAACCTATCTCCCTTTACATATTTAAGCATGACACAATGTTCTACAGCACCCTACAGGCTCTGTGCAGCCTGGAAATAGTTGTTTTTTAACGTGATTCGTCCCAAAGTAATTCGGACCAAAACAAATTTTGTCGGAAAATTCGGCGAAGTAGGCGAATCGAATTTTTGAGAAATTCCCCCATCTCTAGCTGTAACGTTTAAAAATGTGGAATAGTTCATGGGATGTGAATACTTTTTCAACCCATTGTGTATATACTGTTTATCAGTAATTCTCCCCACAGCAAATTCTAGATACACATGCATATTATTTTCTATAACTAGGAAAATCGTTGATGGAATATAAAGATTTCTAAGATATAGGAAATGCAGACAATATTTTAAGATTGAAAATCAATCTGCATTTTCCCTCCTCCATGCTCTCCATCACATTTAAAGGGAGATTAATTGTATTGTCTTAGGTTTGTAAACCTTGACATCTGTGTACAATCATTAAAATCATTAGGCGTTTGGAAAAGAATGCATTTATGTAATTCACTGCATTGAATATACTGAAATTATGCTAGAATTATTGCTACAAAAAGACTTCAAAGTAAATGATGTTTGTGTTGCATAATGGAATTTTCTATAATATTAATGTCATCAAATCACAATGAAATAAATCCTAACAATGGCAAATGAAGCTTAGAAGACATTTTGTTATTGTAGATGATCTAAGTTTCTGACAAACACCAATTGTTGAGCAACAAAAATAAAAAAATGGCAATTTTAGTTGTAAACATAGAAAAAAAAAACATAAATTATTATTAACCTACAGCAACCAACCTCATTCTTCTTTTCAAATATATCATGCATAATAGCAAAAATTACATGCTAATTATACTAACATTGTTTCAAAAACATGAAAATAGTTGATGGTTGGGCTAAACAGGGGCTAAACAGATAAATGGATCTTTGCTTCACTGTTAAAGGGAATGTGTCATCAAAAATGACTTATTATTTAACTCACGTTTTTATGTTAAACACATTTTTTAAGAATTTTTGCTTATTTTTATTTTTAATTTTCCATATCCCTTTAAATATTTTTTAATAATTCTTAAGTCCTGCAGTTTTCACTTTGGCCACTAAGCCTAATAACAGTCTGACACTTCCTGCCCTATAGATAAAGATTTTCAGCAGTGTGTTCATTATTAATACAAGCAGGGTCAAACTGAAAGGAGACACCAGTGTGAATAGATAACACACAATCCACCAGTCACAAGAGGAGATAGTCACAGCTCTCACCCCCCTCCTCCCTGCAGAGTGAATTCTTCCTAGGTTACACAGCATGACTAGAAAACTGTCCTATTGAAGTCTATGGGACAGAAACAGTATTAATTCTCCTATGTGCATGAAGCTGCTGTAAAGTATCTCTCTGACTGCTGTTAAAACTGTGCAAACAAGGCGTAGTGGCCAAAGTGAAAATTGCAGGACTTAAAGAATTATTAAAAAATATTGAAAGTGATATGAAAAATTAAAAAGAAATATAACCAAAAATCTTAAAAAATGTGTTTAACATAAAAACGTGATTTAAACAATAATTATTTTTTGATGACACATTCCCTTTAAGCTAAAACTAGCTATAATTTTGGTAAAAAAGGTATTGAAATCCTACTAATCCCATTAAGGACATAGCTAATTTTGATCTCCCTGACAGATTCCCATTTTTTAAATCTGGAGCGTCACTTTATGTGAGAATAACGTTTTGATAATTTTACCTATCCATGTGATTCAGAGAATGTTTTCTAGTGACACATTGTGCTTCACGTTAGTAAGAAATTTTGGCCCCTACAATTTTTTTTAGTTGTGAAAAATATGAAAATGTCTTGAAAATTTTGAAAAATTTTCGAAGTTCAAAAATGTCTGCATGCAAGACAGGTAGTTATTCCACACAAAATAGTTTATAACTAGCATCTACCATATGTCTATTGTAGGTTGGCATCATTTTATAAAACATTTTTTACAAAATTAGGGGGCTTCGAAATTTTCAAGTAAATTTGCATCACTGATTTTTTTAGGAACCAGACAAGTTCTGACATGGTTTTGAGGGGCCTGTATGTTAGATACCCCCATAAATGACTACATCTCAGAAATTACACCCCTTAAAGTTTTCAAAACAGCATTTAGGAAGTTTATTAAAGGGGTTTTCTTGCTACAAAGAATAGTTTTCAACATGTAGAGAACACTAAATGAAGATGTTCATTTTTTTTTTGTCAAGGAGCTACAAGTGATTTTATCACCTTCCTGGCTCTATCTAGTTCCTCAAGTAACCAACCTGTGTAAATCTCTCCCCCCTGCTGTTTGTCCTATCTGATAGCAGGGAGTGACTTCATCATAAAGTTTGCAGCTGCAGCATAGGACTCCGACTCCTGACAGTGTGAGCTTGTTTGTTATCTGATCTTTCAGACAAAAGAGTAATTACTGCTGTTTACTTAAATCTCATGCTGTCAGGAATAGGGAAGCTTCTCAGTTAATCTAATTAGCAGAATTCTGAATACACAGAGCTCATATGGTAATTACAGACAGCTTGACCAGGAAGTGACAGAGAAACCAGCATTATTTAATTCATGCGTACTATGAAACTTTGAGACATAGAAATGAGACAATCCCTTTAACTCTATTGGACTTTTGGGTCTCATTACGATTTTCTTTAGGCACCATTACAGGTTTGCCCTAAGGTACTAAAACTCAATAAACACCCCTAAAGAGACCGCACATTGGAAACTACATCCTTTAAGGAATATATCCAGGGGTGTAGTGAGTATATATTGAGAGGTAAAAGATAGCATAGGACTGCCCTATTTGAGATCACGTTGAAAGTCGTGGGCAGCTTAAACATCTTTTGATCAAAATATGTGAACCGAGAATCTCAACGTTTTTTCATAGTGAGTATATCAACCCCACATGTGTTTCAGAAATGTTTTTAGCATTAGGTTGTGAAAATTTAAAATTATTTGTTTTCCAACAATCTGCAATTTTAGCGGAAAACATAAAATTTTTACAAGGAATCCAAGTTCAACAATACCCTATATGTGTGTGTAAACTGCTCTTTGAGCGCATAGCAGGGCATACAAGGGAGGGAGCCCTAATTGGTTTTTGGAACGCAGATCTTGGTGGGTGCTATGTCGCATTTTCAAAGCCCCCAAAGTGCCAGGTGAAACTTTCCAGAAGTCACCCCATTTTGAATCTAATCTAGGCGTGTATTGTGTATTTTGGGCACACAGGTGTTCCATAGTTTTTTAGCATTGGGCCATGAAAATGTAGTGAAAAAAATGCAGTTCCGACATTTTTTTTTTTTTAGCTTAATTTTTACAGCGTTCCCCATGCGGTTTTATTGACATGACAACTTTGATATGCGGGTCTGTACAATTGCAATTATCTAAATTTTATATCGTTTTTTATGATTTTTATGTTTTATCACTTTTACACAATAGAAATGCATTTTTAAAAAGAATACATTTTTATGTCATCATAGTCTAAGGCTATGTCTACACTGCAGTGGACAAAAAACGACCTGAAAACGAATTACTAAAAACGTTCATGAAACTGGGTTTTCTGTCCACTGCCTGTCAAAAGCAGTTGAAAAAACGTCCGTTTTTTGACGCATTTTTTGTTTTTTGGAGCGTTTTTTGAAGCGTCTTTGCTCTGCTTTTTAATGTATGTACAAATTAAGCCATTGGATGTAAACCACAGTTAGCATGTTAAGTAGTCATTTCCTTTAGATCACTGTAGCCATAGTGAGCACATTTTCCTTTGTGTGCTGCTGCGTGCTACTACTTTATTAAATTTTGCACCAGATTCTTGCACCAAAATCCACAAAAACCCACATTATCTTTGCATACAGCAAGATAACTTTATTAGCATCAAAATCTGTAAAGAAAAGGATTTTAGTGCCAAAATCCCAAAAAATGCATTATTGCGCCAAATTCCGTAAAAAAAAAAATATTTTTAGTGTCAGAAGCAAGATAACATTATTAGCGCCAAAACCTGTAAAAAAAATTATTTTAGTGCCAAAAAATGTAAACCGGATTCTTGCGCCAAAATCCGTAAAAAAAAAACCCCTTATTTTTGGCGTCAGAGGCGAGATAACGTTATTAGCGCCAAAATCTGTAAAAAAAAATTATTTTAGTGGCCAAAAATGTAAAAAAAACGTATTTTTGTGCCAAAATCCGTAAAAAAACGTATTTTTGGCGTCAGAGGCTAGATAACGTTATTAGCGCCAAAATCTGTAAAAAAAAATTATTTTAGTGCCAAAAAACGTAAAAAAAGGATTCTTGCGCCAAAATCCGTAAAAAATCCGCAAAATACGACCAGTGAAAAAAACAAGCAGAAAAAAGAAGCTCAGTGTAGACAGCAGAACGTTTTTACAATAGAAGTCTATGGGAGATGATTACAGTCGTTTTTCCAGCGTTTTTAGAAAACGAAAAAGCGCTAAAAAAAACTGACGTTTTTCTGTGCAGTGTAGACATAGCCTAATAGCCATAACTTTTTTATTTTTCCATATATGGAATTGATTAAGGGTTTGTCTTTCGAGAGATAAGTTGACATTTTTAATGGTATCCTTACGTAGTTTATATGATGCTTAAATTGCTTTTTATCAAGGTTTTTGTGATGCATTTTGAAGAACATACAGACATTCTGGTAGTGTTTTTTATTTTTTACTTTGCTCACCATGTAGTATAAATTACATGCTAGCTTTATTCAGCAGATCCAAACAATTACAGAAATACCCAATATGTATACTTTTTATGTTTGACTGCTTTAACACAATAAAAACACTTTTATTCAAGAACGATAACACATTTATGCATCTCTATAGTCTGAGAGCCATAACTTTTTTTTGTTTTCTGTGTATGGGGCTGTGTTTGTTTTTTGCAGTGATGAGTTGACTATTTTATTGGTGTAATTCTTTGGGGTTCAAGGCTTTTTTATCGCTTTTAAATCCATTTTCTCTAAGCCAGGGTGAAGAAAATGTTGCAATTCTAGCAGTGTTTTTTATTTTTAACAGCTCTCACTGTGCAGTATACGTGACAAATTAGTTTTACTCTGTGAGTCGGTACGAGTATGGTGATACTCAATTTATATAGGTTTTTTTTATTCTGAAGTGCTTTAAAAAAAAGTGTTTTTATTATATAAGCAATATATATGCATTGCTTTCTTCTGACAGCCATAACTTTTTTTTATTGGTACAATTTTGGCATTTATTTAACTTTTTGATCGCTTTTTATTCCAATCTATGTGCTGCGGGATGAACGGAACTTGCAATTCTGTGACTGTTTTTTTTTTTTTTACTATGGCGTTCACCATGCAGGGTAAATATCATGACACATTTATAGCTTAGGTCATTATGCACGCAACTATGCCAAATATGCGTACTTTATTTTTTTTTAATCTTTTTTGTGGCCTTTGTAAAGGGGAAAAGGGAGATGAACATGTTTTTATTTTTTGTTTTCCTTTATTTGCACTTTTTTACTTTTTGTTTACTTGTCCCATAGGAGAATTGTAAGCCCCTGTTCACACGGCTTATTTTGTCACGGATTGGAGCCGTACTGCGCGCCGGATTTGCGCTGCAGTATGGCTCCAATCCGTCGCAGTAATTACGGTAATCCACTGTTCTCATAGAGAACAGTGGATTCCGTCGCTCCTCCCCGCTCGGCGAATCCGCTGGGTGGGGAGAAAGTGACATGCACATTATCCAGGCGCAATACGCGCCATAGATAATGCAAGTCTATGGGGCCGGCGGGCAGCCCTGCCCCGCCCCTTATTCAAGCCGTAATTGCGAGCGCGATCCGGCTCGCAATTACGGCTTGAATAAGCCGTGTGAACCGGGCATAACAGTGATCTACAGATCACTGTTAGAATAAAGAGCAGCACACAGCATTACTTGCTGTGTACTGCTACATGGCAACTTTTAATCACTATGCCTGGCCATGCCCACCGCACACAGCGGGGCATTGTGATGTCACAGGCAGCCCTGAGATCCTTCTGATAGTTTTCATTTAATACCTTTGACAGCCCCGGAAGTCTAAGGATCTCAGGGCTACATAGAAGAAATATTTAAAGGAATACATCCCACTGACAGTTTTCATTTAATCCCTTTGGTGAAAGTGTTTCCAATTTGTTAATCCAGAATACCTCCCGTTGTAATAATCTTAAAGTAATTTGTTCTGAATCATTACCTGTTATGGGAGGTATTCTGGATTAACAAATTGGAAATGCTTTCACCAAAGGGATTAAATGAAAACTGTCAGTGGGATGTATTCCTTTAAATATTTGTTCTATGTAGCCCTGAGATCCTTAGACTTTCGGGGCTGTCAGATAAGCCACCGGTAGCCGTAATTATATTGTGGCTGCTCTGATGGGGACAGAAGGAGCCATCTCCCTCTGTCTGTTACTTAGCTGCCATGATCGTGATTGATTGCGGAAGCTAAGAAGTTAATTGTTCATCCCCCCACCTAGAGTAATCTCCGGTCAGGGCTGATGCCGCGAGATGCCAGCTGCAATGTACTGAGTTCGCACGATCCTTAGGGCGTAAACATATGTCCATTTAGAGATTAAAAAGAAAAACACAAAGGGGACGCACAATAGTGAATATTGTATGGAAAACAGATAAATATAAGAAATTCTGCTTACCTTTTGAGGTTGCGCTCCTATTATAGAGGCACAACTCTCATATGCGCTTGCAGGGCTTTGTGGTGCCGTAGCCTTTATCACGGCAGCCGCTGGTCTTGTACAGTTCGGCGCTCGGATAAACGGCGAATCGATCTGGAAGAAGGAGAAAAAATGGCAGACCCGGCACACGTGCAATTCCGATGAAAGCCAAAGATGCTGACTATTATTAAAAGTGTATTTTATTCTTAAAAAGTGCAGGGGTGGTATGCCCTCGCACCATTAAAAACATAGACAATTAAAAACCTAACGCGTTTCTCGCTGTACACCAGCGCTTTTTCAAGGGTAATGCTGTGATAAAAGATACAAAGGTATTTAAATGAATAGTTGTCTTTGCATAGGTCGGCAAAGACACCAATAAACAAATCAAAAGATTTGACTAAAGGGCTATACTGTCAATCAAGACTCATCACTAACAACATCAAGGAAAAAAAGACAGTCCGTGTCAGTGTGTGATTGGAAGAACGATACATCAATCAAGGATGTCGTTGTTAGTCTTTTTCAGCCGTGGAGACTGCAGAGATAAAAGCCCGTACAACAGAAATGAGCAGCGCTGCATTACAAAGTTATATCGGTGTGGATTGAAACACCGAGAGGTTACAATAAATAAAGTTACATTTCAAACAAAATAAATATAAAATATGATACAAATACATAAACAAATAAAAATTCTTGTACAAGAGCTGAGAATCTATCTGCTCTTATGTGTTTATCATTTCAGAATAAGTGTAACATTAAAAACTATGGATAAAAACCTATGAATAAAATAAACCAATGGGAGGAGAAGCAGGAGTTATAAACCAGCCAATAGAATAAGGAGCTCAGTTCAATGTATTTTAACATGGGTATTTAACTTGCGGAAAATATGAGCAGACCAATCATAGAGCTTGAAAGTAAATGCCGGAAGGGAATATTGAAAATTATTTTTAGAAGGGCGCAGAGTGAGATTTTTGACATTATAATGATTGCGCTCTATATGGGGCGCTTCTAGAACGAGCGCGAGGTGTGGAGAAAAATAGACCAATCACAGTCAGGGCGGGTATTGTGAAAGGACCAATGATAAAACGAGCTACTGTAAATGAAGGATAGAGTAAAAGTATGCTAGGGGCGCATTGCAGAAGAGCGCATAGTGATGGAGTGGAAAGAGCCAATCAGAAAGAGGTGGGTATTTAGAATAGAACAATGGTAAGGGGAGCTACTTTCTATGGAAATTAGAATGGTATTCAGCTCTAGGGGCGCAACTAGCAGAGGCGCCTGTAGGAGTAGAATAACCAATAGAAAGGAGGCGGGTATTATGAACAGACCAATGGCGAGAAGAGCTACTGTCTATGGGAAACAGAATGGAGATAAGACCTAATTTCAATTGAATGGACACGGAGAAGAGAAAGTTAGATATAACTTAGGGAAACTGTTGGTCCTTAAGATGAGAAGGTATTAGAATAATGATGTATAAATTGAACATATATATTTTATATATATATATATATATATATATATATATAATAAAGCTTTACACTCTTTGAATTTTCATTTTCTATACTAGTGTATGAGCTCTTCCATAATCATTTAGACCTTAGGCTGGAGTGTTTGGAGCCTATAGATCAAGAACATCTCGCGCTTCTGTATTGTCTGGAATCTATTTATTTAGTTGATTGGAATGAAATCCACAGGGGTTATTTTGAGGTTTTCAAAGCTTTGTTGGTGGATTTGTTTGCAATGTAGAGCCATGCTTTGTTTAATATCGCCCTTTTTAATGCAAGCTCTATGGCCATTCAGTCTTATGTGGAGTGCACATGTCGTTCTGCCAACGTATTGCAGACAGCATGTGCACTCTATAACATAGATTACAAATGAACTTTTGCATGTAAGGTGGAACTTTATAGGATAAGTAATGTTGGTGTAGGTGGATGTAATATTGGGTGTTGTGCAGATGGTGTTGCAGCACATACAGTTGGTAGATCCACAAGCAAAGCTAACAACCTGGGTAGAAATAATGGTAGTTTTTGAGTCTGAATTCATACTATACTAGGATCTAATATATTATTTATAATTTGTTCTCTTCTGAACATAAGATTAGGTTTCTCTGGAATTAATGGACCCAAAAAAGGATCTTTTTTCAGTAGGTACCAATAATTCCCCAAAGTTTCTTTTATTTTTGAATGAGAAGAGTTATATTGCGTGATTAGGGAATACTTAATTTTTGGGTCCATATTTGTTTTGCTTTTTGGAATAGTCCCATTGGTGTTTTTTTGTATCAAACTGTCTTTCTGGGTGAGTTTGGAAGTTTTGTCAATAGCATCCTCTAAAAGTTTCTCGGGATATCTTTTTTATTGGAATCTTTTTTTCAAAAATTTAGCTTGGTTGGAGAATTCTACATCCTTCGTGCAGTTTTTCCGGATCCTTTTGAACTGTCCGTAGGGAATATTTGTTAACCATGGTTTGTGGTGCACACTGTCAAAGTGGATGTAGGTGTTGCTATCCACTTTTTTAAAATGGGTAGAGGTAATAAACCTGCCATTTTTTGTGTAATATTTAAGTCCAGGAAAACGATAGAATGAGAGCTTTAACTGGCTGTGAAGAGTATGTTCCAGATATTGTTGTTAAGGAAAGTGATGAATTCTGGGATGATATCCTGAGGTCCTGACCATATGAAAAACAGATCATCAATGAATCTTTTGTATAAAGCAATGTATTGCATATATTGGGGTTGAGTATATATATATGCCTCTTTGAAGGACCCCATAAATATGCTGGCGTAAGAGGGTTCTACTCGGGTACACATATCAGTTCCTTTTATCTGGTGGTAGGTAGTCTCATTATGTTTGAAATAGTTGTTTTCTAGAATAAGGGTTAGACTGTTTAGAAGAAAAGTCTTTTTCTCCTGTGAAAATTTTGTGTTGTTTTCCAGAAGATTTTGAACACAGTTGATGCCTAAGTGATGTGAAATATTAGAGTATAATGCTGTAACGTGTGCTGTGATAAGGATGTATTGAGAATTAGGTGTCAAAAATTGTATAAGGTGTCCTGAGTCTCTAAGATGACTTTCTAAATTAGTTACATGAGGTTGGAGATATAAATCAAGATAATGGGATAACTGGCTGGTGCTGGAGTTTATACCGGAGATGATAGGACGTCCTGGTGGGTTTGTGAGATTTTTGTGAATTTTAGGAGGGAAGTAAAAAAAATGGTTCACTTGGCTCTTGGATGTAGATGAAATATTTTTCTTTTTTGTTAATAATATTGTCCGAAACTGCTTTGTTCAGAAGGTCAAGTAATTTTTCCTGGACTTCCTAAAATGGGTAATTTATGATAATTTCATAATATGTACCATCGCTTAAAATGTTTTCTGCTTCCTTTTGATAGTTTACATAATCTAGTATCACAGTGCCTCCTCCTTTGTCTGCTGGTCGCACTACTATGTCATGGTTGTTTTTACATTTTTTTAGGGCGATTTGTTCTTGTCTACTTAAATTTGAATTTTTATTGACCGGTGCGATGAGTTGTAATTTATCTGCCACTAGATTTGAAAAGGTTTTAAGATAGTGTCCCTGTGACTGGGTGGGATAAAATTTGGATTTAGTATGAATTACTAAACCCGCTGTAAAAAAAGAAAGATCCCTATCTCTCAACTAGAACCTCAATTAGAACCTATCAGTTC
>JAODAL010062433.1:0-19756 GCA_025379985.1 Phyllomedusa bahiana | reverse complement strand
AATATAATTCAGCTGCCAAATCCGGGAAAATATTTCAAAAAAAAGTTAATAATAAAGCTATGCAATGTCTACACTAAGTCTTGGTGAACTTTATCCAGTATTCTTTATAGAGCTTGTCTGTGTTCGCCTGCGGGGGCCCCCCCTCCGCTCCCCCCCATGCCTTTACAGCAGTAGATGCGCCTTTAAAATTCTCGACCTCACTACATAAAATCTTCAAATCTCTGATCTAACTAAGTTGTAAGGATCACAGCTAACAGTAGAGCCTTCTCTGTGAAGAAATAGAATAATTTCGCTGAGCTGTTTGCTGATCTGTTTGGACAGGCAGAGCGCACGTCCTACTGCTCTGAGACGCTGACAGACACTGATCATGAACAGGAAGGGCTGTTCTATGTAAAGCGAGGTCATGTGATTTTTCCAGCCAATCGCAACCATACACATCCCAGTCATGACGTCGCACACACATCTCACCCTGCTCTATTCTGTAAGCTGATTTGCTGGCCGCCAAAATGACAGGAAGCGCCGAAAATGGTGCGATATTAATAGATTATGCACAGATTTTAACCTAAATTATCGCGTGATCTAAAAAAATCCGATCAACGTAAATACCGTGCCGATTTCAACTTTGCCGATATTAATCGCTCAACACTAATCATGACGCTATCCGATAGTCGATAACAGATTATCGCCGATGACCATTAAAGTCTGTGGGAGAGGAACAACACCTTCATTCTTACACCCAAACAGGGCTGGAGAAGCTGGAGTTAACATCCACAACAGTAAACTGGATACATGCTACATCTTAGGAAAGACAATTAGGTTATAAAAGTCACAGAAAAAAAGTCACAGACTATTCACTATCCTTGTCTTGTACAACAGCATGACCCTTAAACCTCCATGACCCACAAATTAAAAAGTGGCAGAAAAAGGAGTCTTTGAACCACCATTTTAGTTGAACTGGACATTTACTATGCCTGTCCTGGACCGCAGCATAACCCCAAAACAGTGTCTGACCACAGATTAAAAAGTGCCAGAAAAAGGAATCTTTGAACCATCATTTTATTTCAACTGGACATTGACTATCCCTGTCCGGCCCGAGCATCGGGGTTCATTAACCACTGAAAAAAATTTTTCGCTCGGGAAATTCACGGGGCCCCGAACAGCATGCAGGTCTGAGGCCCTGCAACCAAAGATCCGCTTCTTGCATGTTGTCGCCACACTGGAAGGAGCACCTTTCTCGTACCCTACCCCCATTCCCACATCCTTTTTGCTCGCTTACCACCTGCTTTTCGCCCCCGTTTTCAGGAAATAAAAATTTTAAAAAAGGTTTTGGAAGAGTTTTTTGCGTTTTTATTGAAAGAGGGAAAAACACAGCTATTCTTAAATCCCTCTAATTTCCTACAGCCAACTGGGTTAAAAACAAATTTTTTTAAAGGGAATACCTGTGAAAGCGGTCTGGGGGGAAGCCCGTAAGACAAAAAAACAGTGTTTTCCCTTTCAGTCCCGGGTTTACAACTTCCTGGAAGGGAATTTATGTTTTAAAAACATGTACAAGTGCGTTCTGCGCCAAATGGTTTCCCGGTTTTTTTAAAACATTCAAAAAGTTACAGGATGAGAAAATTGCGTTTTTTGCAGCAAGACACACGAAACAGTTACTAGAAAATTTTTTTCCAAATTTAAGTACAAGGTGGCACTTTGAACAAATTAGGCTCCCCCAAAGTGAATACAGCTATTTAAAAGTTATACGGATAACAAAAGGGGGTTTTGCCCCAAAAAAAAATATACAAACATTACTAGAAAATTGCGTATTAAAATTTAATAAAAAAAAAAAGGGAGCACAAAATAAAAGGTACAATTTCACCTCAGTGCAGGGGTGTGGCCAAAAGTGGTAAAAAAATGCAGTTAAAACAGGTTGGGCTGCCTATACACCCTCCTTTTCCCAAAAAACCGTTGTCCGGGCCCCGCCCCCCCCACTTCGGCTGTTGCGCGATGTTCTTTTAAAAAACCTGTCTAATTTGAATGAATTCCAATCTCCATATTTAATGTTCACGCTAAAAGCATAGTTGTCTTTTGAAAAAAGGAAGAACTGTGTCTTTGCTGAACTGTATTTAGAGACACTACAATGTCTTTCTCTAGTGTAGACCCTGAAAAACCGATATGAAAGGAAACGCTGTTTTTTGCAAAACTGGGCATTGATTTTTCCAGCCAATGACAACCATACACATCCAGTCATGACGTTGCCACACCCAGCTCACCCTGCTCTATGCTCTAATCTGATTTGCTGGCCGCCAAAATGACAGGAAGCGCCGAAAATAGCGCGATAGTAATAGATTATCTGCAGATTGTCACCTAAAATATCGGAAATTTCCGATCAACCTTAAAAATGTGATTTTTTTTTTAGATTCTATCTCACAGTTGAAGTGTACCTATGATAAAAATTACAGACCTCTCCATTCTTTGTAGGTGGGAAAACTTTCAAAATTGCCATTGTATAATATGATGCTTATTTTCCCCACTGTACGACTTCTGATATATTCCAACATGTTTCTTTTATTTAAGTTTTGTTGTTACATGTATAAAACCTCAATCAAACATTTTAGAGACCATTTATGCTTAAAAATACACTTAGCAATACAATAGATTTTTCCAGGCCATATTTTATTGTGCATGCAATGTCCATTGAAAGTGTTAGTAATTTTGACAAGTTAATAAAAAAATCTATCTCTCTCCATAAAATGACTGCTTAAATTGTCAAAATTTATTTCTTCTATCTCAAAATTCCAGTTCACACTTACTAAAAAAAGAAAACCCAGAAGTTAATATTTGTTTATAAGGTATACATTTTACTGCTCTTTATTTTACCAGAAAAACAAAGGGTCTTTAATTATTAAAGGAATCTGTCACACATTACAATTTTTTTTTCATTAGATAGATTTAAGTCTATTGACAGTAAACATGGTTGTTAATATTTTTTTTAATGTTGTAGCTAGAGATGGGCGAATTGATTCTAATGAAGTGGAATTCGTTTAGAATTTCAGGAAAACTTCGGTCCTGCACGAAGCCGAAGTTTATGGTACTTTGCGGGAACAAATCGTCTTTTTTTGTAAAATGGCCGTGAGCACATGGCGTGACATGGGGCAGAGAACTCTGGGAGGAAGAAAGGAAAACCCTCAATGACATGTGCAGACATGAAGCCAATCAGTGACCAGCGGGCTTCTGTGATGTCACAGCCCTATAAATACGGACGCCATTTTAAATGCTTACACTTCTCACTGTGACTCCTGTCAAACATCTTGCTGCTGCACTATATTGCACTCTTTAGCAAAGAAACTCATTTTTTCATCTACTGGAGTGAAAGACCTTTACAAGTGTGTGTCATATACACAGTTGTTATTTAACCAGCGTTATTATTTTTTGGGATATTCTCCTTAAAGTCCAGAGTGGGTGTTCTTCTGCCCCATACACGCCTGAATAACATTTGATTGTTCTGTAGGGAATTTCATACCCAAGGCTTAATTTAACCTCTTCATTGTGTAACGGCTGTTCAATGATGGTAACATACAGCCTTATTAATTATTTTATATTTCTTCCATAGGTTGTCTGGCAGTGTTTGACTAGCCATGGAGCCATTCCGCGCTGCAGAAGAAGAATGCCAGCAGAGGAAGAGGAAACCCACCCCCTTTACAACAGCCTCAACCTCCCAGGAAGCAGAGGGGAAGTACTGCCGGGACTTTCATGGGTGGACTCTTCATGCTCTAGTTCCCAATCACAACAGCATCACCCTCAGCAGTGCCACAACATCCTGTGCTGCTGATGTTGCCAACCCAGAGACCACCTACAGACTACATCACCGCACCTTCCCGCCATAGAAGGGACCGAGAACTAGAGGCAGAGAGAAGTATTCTGTCATTTATACAGGATGTCGACCGTAATGACAGATACAATTATTTTGCCTATTGCAATGCAAATCGCTACCACCATCTGCAACGTGCGCAACAAGACCACTACATGGAGGTCTGATTAATCTCAGAAGCAGTCTGACTCACTACAGTCCATGCTAGACATCATTCTCCTTGTCTCTATCCTGCGCGGATTGCGGGGGAAGAAGCTGCAACTCTTCTACATGCCCTCATCAGCCGGTTCAAGTCTGAAATCCCCTGACTGAACCATCTTTCCAGTCCCCTCATACTTACACAACCCACTCTACAAAGACCACCACAATACCTGCCCAGTGCTGGGGGTGCTAGGTATCACCCCTATCAACAACATTACCAATACCAAAGCAGTGGGTACCGATACCCCATACAAACCCAACCAAGTACACCATCAGGACTAATTTTTTAAATAATTATTTTACTCATTTTCTGGTTCTGTCCTGTTAAAAAAAATTGTAAGGTTTTAAATAAGTTGTATGGTTATGCTATGTTCAGACAGATTTTATATCTAATGTTGATGCATAGGTTATTTATTGTTGGCACATTAAAAATGGTTGTTTAGGTTTTGGATGGGGGGGTTGACTTTTTACATTTCATAGTACATTGCATATATAAAAGGTCCAACGAACATTTCTATCTTGCTGCTAACTTTTTATGCATTGATACTAATTGCACAAAAAAGGAAGATCATTTGTTAACCATTTTGGAGAAAATAGCTAGGGCAAAGAAAGAAGCAATCTTCTGAGTCAAAATAATAATAATAAAAAAGAGAATGACTACATAAGGGAACACATTTTCTACGACGTACAATCCCCAGTTTCAACAAATTACTTCTATTATTAGAAGACATTTGCCTCTTTAGTATGTCACCCAAAAGCTACAGCATTTACTCCAATCAGAATTGAGATTTGCATCATGAAGAGTGCCCACTGTAGGCTAAATACTTTTCCCTGTAAGACAACACAGCCAAATCGGATAAAACGGATTTTATAGGTGTGGTAACAATGTACAGCATGCAAATATATTAAGAATATTTGTAATTGTAATAATAAATTTGTTGTGCATCAAATAGATTACAATGTTTGCTAAGTACGTACTATATGTGGGATGCACAATGGGTCCACTGAAGGTCCCCATCAGAAGACACTTGTCTGAAGTGGTCCACAATGATTTTTTTTTGTAATTCTTCTGTGGTATTATGCCATTTTCAAGATGTACATGCAGGTAACATTTAATCTTTTTCCTTTATAGGCATCAAAAAGGTTGTGAGATCAAAGAGGGGTGGAGATTGATCAGTCGTTACTCCAGATAGATTGTTGACTAGATAACTAATGACTAGAATTCCTAATGGCCTTAATATAAAAAAAGATATAACTAGAGATGGGCGAATTTCGGCAAAATTCTTTTCGACCCGAATTTATTTGCGGCAAATTGCATTAAAAAACAGCAATTTCCTGGCTGCAGAGAGCCTGTAGGATGTTGTAGAACATTTTGCCATGCTCAAATATGCATAGAGAGTGTGGTTTGGTCTTCATACAATGCTGTGTTTTAGCATGACAAGCACCACTCTTAGAATCACTTCACACTTCACTCCTCAGGGCAGTTGCAGGGGCAAAACTGACCAAATAACTGAAGTGGGAACGTAGTCTGACAAGGTAATGTCAGCGCCAGCTGGAAAGAACTAAGCTGAGGGCTCAGATCCTACAATAATAATAATAATAATAATAATAATAATAATAATAATAATAATCTTTATTTTGTATAGCGGCAACATATTCCGCAGCACTTTCCAATATAGAGGGTATAAGCACAGATAAACAAGACATTACATTATAAAAAAGCTACGTACAAATCAGACAGGAGGAGTGAGGGTCCTGCTCGCAAGAGCTTACAATCTATTAGGGTGTATGTGTGAAACAAACGGTGAGATGTGCTTGGTTTACAATGGTCCAATCATGTTACATAAATATGGGGTAGTATACATAAAAAAGTGCTTGCGGGTGGCAAAGTGCAGGAAGTGACGAATGTGTGACAGAATTTAGAGGTCAATTAGAGGTCTTAGTAGGCTTGTCTAAGAAGATGAATTTTCAGAGCACACTTAAACTGTGAGGTTTGTGAGTGTGCCTGATCACATGGGGTAACAAAGAACGCAATAGTAGGTTCCTGGAGCAGGCACAGGTCACAGCACAGTAAGGGGATGTCACAGCAGGTGTCACCCCGCGAGGCCACAGCTTCTGGTGTCATGTAGCGGCCGTGTGTTTACCACACACTAGGTCATCCACTTTCTCCCAGATGACACCTGATAACCCCGGCAAAGAGTCGGTGCATCCATAAGACACATCCTTTAGTTGGCATTGCCAGGGAGCAGGTCAGGGGCCCTCACCTGCCCTCAACCCACCTCTGTACCGTTCGCTTCCCACAGCCAGAGAACTACTATGTGCTGTGGCCTCGGCACCACTATACAGTGAGGACGAACTATATGGAGACACTGGGCAACAAAAAGGTGGGGGAAGACATTTGCTGCTTCTTGCAGAAGCGGGCATGTAGTGATGAGGAGAGTGGCATGGTGGGCTATGTTGCGAGTGGTCAGGCTCTGTACAGCGACACCATTGAAGGCGGCGGCAAACAATAATCAATGTAGCCGATCGCACATGGGAGCCGGATGCAGCAAGCAAGGCTGGGACAAGGTATTCTGGTGCCCTAGTTAAACAAGGCATAGAGTGCCCCTCAAATGGAACATTTAGCACATTCCTTGCCTCCTTGTGCCCCCTTTTCTGCCTGGTATAGAGCGGCACCCTAGGCAGTCGCCTACCTTCAACTACCCATCGTCCCGGCCCTGGAAGCAAGAGCTTCATCATCATCATCATCATCGGGAGAAGAGAATGGCAGTTTGCGTATCAGGCAGTGGCATAGCCGGCAAGTTGGTAGTGTGGCTGGGAGTTAGCAGGGTGGCAGCAGTGCGAGGTCAGGAGGCAAACGGCTATGATTTAGACCACCTACGTTTCAGGTCCCAGAAAGTAGCAGCACAAGGGCTCACAGAGGCAACGAAGGTAACAGTCAGTCAGTGCAGAGCATTGGTGGTAAAATCACCTACTCCGCGGTGTGGCGGTTTTTTGACAAGACACCAAAGGAGGCGAACATGGCTTTAAGTAGAATCTGTGGGCAGAAAGTAAAGTGTGACCAGGGACTTAATGTTGGCACCACAGCCCTGCATCAACATGCAGCGTCAATATACAGTGGCCTTGGAGAAACGTGTCTCAGATGTGGTGGTCCATCCTGTCACAACAGCAGCAGCACCCAGTGGCACGCCTACCATTTCAGACAGTCAAGGCTCCACCACATCATCTACCAGTCCAGATGCTCCTGCTCCTCAACACTCACTGTGCCAGCAGTCATTCTTCGAGACGATTGCCAAGAGACAGCAATATGCCATCCCTAACTGCAGAAGCTGACCGTGCTCCTGTCCCTTTTCAAGTGGTGGACTATGCACCATTCAGAGAACTGGCCAGGAAACTTTGCAAGCACTTTAGACATTCCTACACCACCAAGCACACCCTCATTGAGCTGAACAGAATAGAGAATCTATGAACAGGGCACAACAGGGAGAAACCGGGGAACAGGGCAAAACAGGGAGAAACCGGTGAACAGGGCAAAACAGGTAGAAATCGATGAACAGGGCAAAAGAAAACCGATAAACAGGGCAAAACAGGGAGAAATCTATGAACAGAGAAAGGCCATTAATGATTTCTTGATGATCCAAGGGGACAGGGATCCACTGTGTAATTTTTATGTCAGCCAGTGGCAGCTCATGCGGGACACCTGCCGTTTGCACAGAATAACGTCATTCCACTGATTCATGTCTTGGAACATATGCTGCAAAATCTGTTTTGTCAGGGGACTGGAGACATGGCGACTACATCTCACAGCCACATGAGTCCAGTGGGGGCTGAACTGGAGGAGGAGGAAGAGGAAGACACTGGAGCACAAGCAGTGTCTGGCGAAATGAGTGTTTTTTTTTATTCAGGTGACAGGAGAGGAGCAGCCGGAGGATTAGGAAGACGAGGCAGATGACCCAGACATACTGTGGCAGTATACAGTGGAGATGGAAGCAGGGAGTCTCTCGGAGTTGCTTGTGCAGATGGCTTACTGCATGCTGGTTTGCCTGGCTAGTGACAGCTGAATTGTCACCATCCGGCAGAAGGATGACTTCTGGCTCTCCACCCTCTTGGACCCTCGTTACCGTTCCCAAATGGGGGCATTTTTTCACCTGCCAAGACGGAGGACGACCTCAAGTACTATAGAGTCATCCTATGTAGTCAGTTGGCCTCTGCCTATTTGCATCATTGTCCATCCTCAAGCAGGTCTGACCGGATGGGTCATCAGGGCTCATGTACCACGGCCAAGGCTGCTGTGGAGAGATGGGGGGGTTAGGAGCAGCACCAGCTCCATCAGCAGCAACCTGAGTCTGGAGTTGTTGATGAGCAGCTTTCTTCATCCCCTAGTGATTTAGGTACCCACCAGCAGCAGCACCTGGAGCACACCCATAACCTTGGATTCTTTTGGCTACCTGCCTCAGTTACTATTCTGATGCTGCCACCCATCTGATGCCCCACATCTGCTGCCAGCAGCTCCTACCACCCACCATCTTTACCAGGGCTGTTACTGCCACCTCCTCATAATGACACCTAGCTGCGGCCACCTCAAAATTATGACATTGTGCCACTCTCCGGTCCGATGCTACTGCTGTTGCTGCCGCCACATCCACACTGTGTACTTGTGCCAGTCTGTGGTCTAATCATGCTGCTGCCACCTCCACAATTTGTCAGTTGCCACTCTGTGGTTTACTCATGCTGCTGCCAACTGACCACTCTCTGTTGACCATCCTGTGGTTTCCTAATGCGGTTTCCACCCTCCACCACTCTATGATGTTGCCACTATGTTTGGTTTTCCCCTTCTTTTAATCTGTCACAAGGAATGAAAATGACAATCACAACTGATTGTGTTTTTGGAGAAGCCGTAAGGCTAGTATGATATGGTCCTTTGTATGAGGATTGTCAGATGAGTAGGTTGCCAAAAACAGAAGTGGATACAAAACACAGAACAAATGCAAATATTCCATTTGCTTATTTTTGGGATCAACTCCTTTTTCTTTTTGCCTTTAGCAATGATTGATTACTGATCAATTGAAAGCGGACACTGAAAGATCAAAGGAATGGCAAAATGATTAGTGACTAGTGTTGAGCGATTGCGTTGGCTATCGAGATCGATCGATAGTCGGCCGCTATCCATAAGGTTTTTCGATAGTGAGCGTCGATTATGAGCGATGACCATTCAAAGTCTATGGGAGAGCTAACAACACCTTCGATTATTGACACCCAAACAAGGCTGGAGAAGCTGGAAATTAACATCCACAACAAAGTCAAATGGATACCTGCTACATCTTAGGCAACAACTTAGGTTATTAAAGGTCACAGAAAAAAGTCCAGACCATTCAACTATCCCTGTCTTGTACCACAGCCTGACCCTTAAACCTGAATCACACCAAAACTATTGGAAAAGTCCAGAAGGACAGTATGTTTCGAACATCATCTTACTGAACTGGACATTGAATGATCCCTGTCATGGGCTTACAGCATGAGCCCCAAAACATGCATCGACACCCACATTTAAAAAGTGCCGGAAAAGAAGTCTTTCAGACCACCATTTTAGTTTACTGGACATTGACTATTACCATGTCCTGGCCACAGCATGACCAGGGCCGGAGTTACCAGTGGGTGCGGTGGAGCCCAGGCTGGCGAACTCATCTATTAACACGCAGGTTAAAATGCCCTGATGAAGCAGCAACGAAAACTGTCGTTGCTGAGCAGAGTGCGGAAGCGGAAGTCGTGAGTACTCGAGCCTTCCTCAGTACACAGTCAATACCTGGGTGAGCTTGTCCCTCCGTATTGAGTGCGGACAATTGAGCTTCACTTGGAAATATGGTGGTTAACGCTCCTGTTACACCCAGGTTTGCCCTTTATATCGTCTGTTGCATTCTTTTTACATATTTTACTACAACGTGATGGAGGGAAGGTCTCTGTACTTTGTTCTTTGTCCATGTCCATATCCATGTCCTCTGAATAACCTACACCAAAACACCCAATCTGGTCAAGTTTCCTGTACCTCCCTTGTACAATCAGAGGAATTTTTTTAAACAGTATTTTGTACATGCAAGTTTTTTAGTCTTAATTCTAGAAAAACACATTTTAAAAATAGATGGAATACCACCATGTCTTTGTTTTCTCTTTTTTACATTTGTATTAAATGGGTTGGTTTTTCCCTTCAAAACATACAGGGGATTGATAGCTATGTTAAAGATCTTGCAAATACAAGTCATTTTGCATTAGTGTCCTTAACAGTGTCTACCTATTCATGTTTCTAACAGCAACATCACCCTTGAGCCACTCTTGACAATGTGAAGAACAAATGTCGTTAGAAACAACATTTTTTAGAATAGGACCTGTAGGTATAGCTGCATGTCACAGCAAAATGCCCCCAAAAATTCAAAGCCTGACCATGAGCATTTTGACAACTGTGAAGAATAAATGTCTATTCAGAAACAACATTTTTTCGAATAGGAACCTGTAGTATGTGCATTTCAAAGGGCAAAAATTGCCCCCAAAAATTCAAAAGCATGAACCCTTGAGCACTTTGGGTCAATTGTGAAAGAACAAATGTCTGTTAGAAAACAAATTTTTTTATAATCGGACCTGCTAGGATTGCTGCATTTCAAAGCAGCATGACCCAAAAAATTATAAAAATGATTTCTCAGCCACTGTTAAAATTGGAGGAGAAATGCCCTTAGAAGCCACATTCATGTTCCAAAGACCTTGGATTATTGCTGGTATCTCACAGCTACATGACCCCCAAAAATTATAAATATGACTTCTCAGACATATTAAAATTGGTGAGGGAGAAATGCCACTTAGAAGCCACCATTTCTGTTCCAAAGCGGACCAATAATTATAGCTGTATCTCACAGCAACATGACCTCAAACTCATTGACAATGCGAAAACTTATTAAGATAAAGTGAGTAAATGGAATACGGTGGGTTGTCATGAAACTTGCTGTTTCCTTTACAGTCTCTCACAGCAAACAGCAAAATGAACTGTTGGGAAAAGAGAATAAAAAATTGCAGTAAGCAAATGATCATTTAAAAAAAAGTTTTCAAGGAGGACCATTTCTGTTTGAAAAAGGATGTGAGTAGACGGCAACTAATCGGTGACCTCAGGCAATTTGGGGCCACAACATACATCACGAGATCCATGCCTGATTCATCTTGATGAAGTCAAACGATCCACATTATCTGGGAAAGCCGGATGCCTTTGTCTGAAATGAATCCTCCAAGCTGTGCTGAAGGTCCGCTCTGATATGACGCTGGTGCAGGGAGGGCCAAAACACCTACTATGGAGTGTGAGCCAGCTCGGCCATTCGTTCATTTTGGATACCCAGAAGTCTTCTATTGGGTCCGGAACACATGCAAAAAACCATCGTGTTGTGACGCAGATAGTCGTGCACCATGATCTTAAGTGATCTCTGTGTGTTGGATGTGTGCCCCTGCATTGCATTGCGTTGGTGAGGTGTCAACAAAGATTGCCAGAGATCACCCATTAGGATACTGCAACTTGCCTGATGCTGCCGCTAGCCATACTTGGCACTTACTGCTGTACGTCGCTGTTGTTGTTCCACGTGACAATTGGGAACGTGTAGCAGATGCAACAGATGTCTCCAGTTGATCAATCAGCAAGGTTTCCATTCCTGCATTTTACTCTCTTTTTGGGTTGGAGGAAGGAAAGTGCTGATTTTTGTTTTGTAACGGGGCACAAGGAGGGGTGGCCCACAACCGTAACTGTTGTCATTTATGATGACCTTAATGCGAGGGAGGATCATGTTGGAGGGAAATGGAGCATCCAAGCACTCATGTGAGGAGTTGGAGCCTTGGATTCCCAAGCCTCTGGGTTCGAGGGGGCAATAGCAAACTGAATCTTCCTCATCTTTCCTCCTCCGCCTTACAAATTCACGCCAAACCTTCTTGTCCAAGGCGGGACGTCAGTTAACATGGTGTTAGGAATACCTCCTCCTCCTCCTCTCTCCGCATGCCTCCTGGCACAGCTTCAACACAGCTGACTTGCCTTGGGATGGATGCACTTGAGAGCTGATGCGCCACCTTGCACTAAGCTCTGGGACCCAGAACCAATGCATAATGAAGACCGATGAAATTGTGAAAACTGTCGGGCTTGTGGATTTGACGGAGAGGAGAAAGGCTCCGTTGTCCGGCATCTGTGTCCTTCTCTCCTCGTTTCGCTGGCGGGACATGTTGTTTCTGAGGTGGTCCAACGATCGTTCAGTACTAAGATCACACCACAATGGCTCATGCCTGAAAGGGCATTGTCCGAACTGACCATTTTGGTGGCTTCTCTTCAAAAATGGAAGGATGGTGACAGAGCTCTTTCACCTGCCTCCCACTCTCGGTGGGGTTCAACACCCCGAGGTCCGTTTCCGCCTGCTTGTCATGGACATGTGTACATCGTACTGCGTTAATGGCAGTGACGCTGGGCTGCACAATCGTGGAGCTTGTGGAGCGGTGGAATTCCCTGGTGTGGCCACGTCAACAATGAGACGGTTGAACGGGGAGGCAGAGCTGACGCTGCAACGCAGCCAGGGCGGGGACGAAGCAGGGGGTAGCGAACGGCGGAAGTGCGGGAAAATCAGCCTCGTCCTTTTCTTTCAGCAGGCAGTCCAGGACCCGGGTAGCTCTTTAGAAATTTCAGGACGACAAGGTTCATGACATGTGCAGGCATGGGATGTGCTACAGCCCTACCGCTCTTAAGGGCCGGCCACAGGATTTCGCCAACGTTATCGCCACACCACCTTGCCTAGGCACAAGGTTCTTGTTACCAGCCAGCGCTTCGGTCTCGTTGCTTGAGCCGTCACAGTCCTGACCTGTATGTGTGGACGGTCTCAAGGCAGGATTAATTTCAACTGGCTGGTGTCTCTTGGGCACCGTGGATGCCACCAGAGGGACCTTGGGGGAAAAGAAGCCCTGCACCATCCCTGCGGATTTGAAAGAGCGTGCGCCAAGCTGAGAGCCACCGTACCCCCAGGACATCCACCCAGCCTCAACCCAGTGAGCTGTCACAGGTTTATAGCGGCCTTGGCTTTGCTTACCTAGTCCAGGTGTCGGTGGTGAGATGGTCTTTTCCGGACCAAGATGCAGACAAAGCGCTTGAAATTTTAGATGATACGTGGATGGCCAGGGAGCAGGGACGGCTCTTTATGGCAAAGAAATGCACTGCTCGGCATCTGGGATTGGGGGCAGGTGAGGTCCCATGACGTGGCGGAACCCATCTGTGTACCACCCAGTCGCGTAAGGCAAATTTCCAAGTCCAAAGCCTGGCAATGCCGACATTCAGGCTTTTGGCTTTGGGCATGGTTTGGGTTAAAGTGTTTCTTCTGCTCCCCAACTGGAAGAAAGCAAGGCTGGCTGCTAGACTGGCCGCTGAACGGCGTGCAGGTCGTTCAAACTGCGGGAAGGAGAAGGGGTAGGATGTGGTCTCTGGTGGCGTGGTGGTACTCGGGCGACCGGTGGAGGCTGAAGCGGAGGCTGATCCACCTGATCATGACTCTGAGAGACTGGGGCAGCTGGTGGGAAACGTTTGGTGGTGGCCGGAGGAGGAGGGCAGGGAGGGCGGAGACGGCGGGTTGTGACAGTGGTTGGAGGCCCGGCGTCGGTCTGGCCTTCTTTTGGCCAAGTGTGCCTCTCATTTCAACTCATGCATTCGCTGCATTGTGATAGACATGTTGGTGGGTGGTTAACCCATTAAGGTTCTTGCTCTACTTATGCGTTTACGGACAAAAAAAGGCGGCATTATGGACATCGCTGGGTGAATAGAGGCTTGTCAAAGAAGGCACAGGCTTGAGAGGTCCTGGACCTTTTTGCACGGCGATAAAGCGAGGAGAGGGGGGTTTGCGCTGGACCGTGGCTGGCGGAATATATAGCGGACTTCTGCGACCGCCCCTCTCCTTTTTTGTGGCGGGGGACCCGTATTGACACTACCCCATCGTCTTCATCCTCGTCCACTGATGAACGAGCTCGCCAAGCAAATTCTGCGGAAAAAGACCAGGTCGGACTCCCGCAATGTCGTCATCCATCTTCATCATAACAAAGGTGACTGGTCGTCCTGTCTTTCGTGCATCCAGAAGCTGCGGCTACAGCAAGGGGCATGCAAGGCGTTGCGAAGCGCTCCGGGTTTTTTGCCGATTAACTCGGCTTCCTTCACCTCCTCTGATGCATCAGTTAATTGGGGGGCAACACCTCAGATCAGAGCAGACAAATCATCCTCTTGGATCTTTTAAAGGTCTTCTGACCCAACCGAATTTTGGTAATCAAAGAGGTCTTCAGACAATGGATTATCCATCAGTGGTGGGTACAAGAGTTTGAAAAATTTGGGACTGACTTCAGTTGGACGGATGCTGATGATGCTGATGAGACATTTGGGTGGCCGTGACTGCGAGGGTCGAGGAGGGCTATAGACTGCTAGATGCAGGTTGGCATTAACAATGAAGGACAGATTGGCGGACGAGGTTCGTTAATTAGATTCACAGGGCCCTGACCAGCGGGATGACAGGCCTGATCGAGTTCCTGCAATGGACGATCCGTGGCAAGCGTGTTGTTGCACAGCACTGGAAGGGGACCATTCTCTCGTAACCTCTACAACCATGTCCGACCCCCCTCTTTGCTCACATACCACCTGCATTGCGCTCCATGTTCAGAAATTATAAAAATTGAGAAGGTTATGGAATATAAAAAAAAACAAAAAAAAAAAAAAAAAAAAAAAATAACATATGGAATAAGTTTTGGAAAAAAGTCTCTTATTAAAAGACAGGCAAACACAGTTATTCTTCAAATCCCTCTAATCAAAACAAAATTGCTGGATTCATAGTTAACTGCAAGGTGTCTATCAAACAAAATCTGGAGTGGGGAAAAGTCCACAAAAAACACGTATCTGTTATGTTTTGGTATAATAAAACGGTTATTTTTTGCACCTTTTCAATTTCTCCTGTGGGTGTATATTGAATTGCTGTTTATAAGATTTAGTAGATGCTCGTTTCAGATGATCAATGCTGGGTGTGCAAAAGTCAAAAAAACAAGTAACTGTTATGTTTTGGTATAATAACACGATTACTTTTTTGCTCCTTTCAATTCAACTGTGGTGAACTATAGAATTGCTTGTTTTAAGAATTTAAGTAAGATTGCTGCTGGTCTTTGAAACAATGCTGGGTGCGAAAAAAGTCATACAATCACGTTAACTGTTATGTTTTGGTATAATAAATCGTAATTTTTTGCACCTTTCATTTCACCTGTGGTGAATTAGAATTGCTGTTTTAAGATTTAGTAGATGCTGTGTCAATGAACAATGCTGGGTGTGCAAAAGTAAAAAAAAACACGTTAACTGTGATGTTTTGCTATAATAAACGGTATTTTTTGCACCTTTCATTCACTGTGGTGAATATAGATTTGCTGTTTTAAGATTTACGTAGATGCTGGTGTAATGAACAATGATGGGTGCGAGCAAATGTCCAAAAAACATTGTAACTGTGATGTTTTGAACGATACACGGTATTTTTTGCAAACAATCAACCTGTGCTGCTACAAGTTGCTGGGATTGATAATTTAACTTGCAAGGTGGATATATCAACAGTCACACGGTGTGTAATGGGTTAAAATTGAAAATGATACAATCTGATATAATAAAAGTGGAGTTTTGCAGATCAACAAATAAAGAGACCTGCAGTTACTAGAAATGATGGTGTACTCCAATATAAGTTCAGGCTGCCAATATCCAGGAAAAATATTTCAATAGCAAACGGTTATTTATAAAGATATTACCCTCTACAATGTCTGCATAAGTCTTTGGTGAATTTTTCTGTTTTCCTTTATAGATAGAGCTTGTCTGTGTTCACCCGCGGGCCCCCCCCCCCCCCCCGCTCCCACCGCCGTGAATTTACTGCGGTAGTTGCTGTTTTAAAATTCTATCTAGGCTAACTACATTAAAATCTTCAAATCTCTAATCTAAACTAATATTGGAAGGAGCACTGCTAATAGTAGAGGTTTCTCTGTGCTAGGCAGAAATAGACTAATTTCGCTGAGCATGTTTGGCCCCACAGGCAGAGCCAGGTTCCGATCCTATGAGACGATGAGAGACACTGAGGTGAAACAGGGAAACGCTGTTTCTATGTAAATCGAGGTCATGTGATTTTTCCAGCCAATCGAACCATACACATCCCAGTCATGACGTTTCGCACACACATCTTCAAACCTGCTCTATTCTTGTTATTCATTTGCTGGGCCGCCTTAAATTAAGGAAGCGCCAGAAAACAGGCGCGATCTTAATGATGAGCACAGATTTTAACCTTAATTATCGCATGATCTGGGAAATTTCGTACCAATAAAAATTGCCGATTTCAAACTTTGTCGATAAAAATAGCTCAACACCAATACACACCAGACTTGATGGGATAAAAAAGTAGTGAAATTTTAATCCAAGCAGTAAAAAGTTAAAAATATACCAAAATGCTTCAGAAACAAACAGGGGATTCGAAGGCCAGAGTAGCTAACCAACGCGTTTTGAAACTGGTGTCTAAACATTTAACCATGAGTAGGAACACTTGTTCTGAAATGCGTTGGTTAGGCTACTCTGCCTTCGCTTACCCTGTTTGTTCTGAGACTGCATTTTGGTATATTTTTTGCTTTTTACTGCTTGGATTAAAATTTCTACTTTTTATACCACAAGTCTGGTGCGGATATCTATCTTATCTAAATCTAACACACAAAGTAGTACAGAGGAAAAGAGAATTGTGTTCAAAAGCTACAATCTACAAGGGAGGGGGAAGGAGACAGAAAGTGAGGGATGGAGTTGTGTGTATGGTGTTGTAGTGGCATAAGGATTATTTTAGGGTGGAGCCTCCTGAAGAGATGGATTTTCAGATGACTTTTGAAAGTTGTGAATTTGGCAGAGCATCGAATGTCTTGTGGTAATGAATTCCAGAGTACGGGGGAAGCACGGGAGAAATCTTTTAGGTGATTGTGTGAGGAGCTGAGAAGAGGAGAGCAGAGGAGAAGGTTCTGTGATGATCGGAGATTGCATGAGGGGACGTTTGGGAAAACCAGACACATTTATCGATGGGCAGATTATGGTGAGCTTTGTACGTCATGGTTTATAGTTTGAACTAAATTTGCTGGGCAAAGGGTAGCCAGCGAAGGGACTGGCAGATGGGAGAGGCAGAGGAGAAAGGAGGAAAGAGGTGGATTAACCGGGCAGTAGAGTTGAGGATGTATGGGTGTGAAGCAAAATTGTTAAACAGTAGGCCACAGAGAAGGATGTTGCAATGGTTTATGCAGAAGATGACAAAGGCTTGAACCAGCATTTATGTAGAGACAAAGTTGAAAGAAAAGATGGATTTGAGATTTGTTTTTTTCTGGAGGAGGCGTCATTGTGTTGTTAGTACTTGATGGGAGGTTTGATAGGCGGTTTGTAAGATTCCTGAAGGCAAAGTGCTTGCAGAACTAGAGTAGACGTGAAGCCATTGACCATGATAGAAAGATCTGATAGGATAAGTTGTTGCTGTTTCACATAATTAAAGGATTGTAAGTCAACTATCTATTTTTGTGAATGCGTTATTCAAAGACATTATTCTTTGTTTAGTCTGAATTGCTCCAAAGTATCTAATATGTAATATTTGGAAGAGAGCAAATATTAAACTGCTTCATAAATTTTTATTGTTAGCTGCAAATATAATGTTTGGTTAATTATTGTAATCCATGAAGTAATTGTGTTCCAAGAAAACAAAATTTCCCAAATGGTAATCCATATGAAAATTTACTTCTCAGAAAACATCTGTTCATGATGGTTCCTCTACAGGGATTTAAATCACAAAAATAGCATACCAATTGCATCAAGAGAAAATCTTTCTGTCTGTATTTGGTTTTAGAAAGAGGAAAAAATGGTCCTAAAATCACTTTTTATTAGATGTGTTAAAATCGAATGTGAAAAACAAACCTCTAAACCACTTGGGAGAAAAGACACATGGGGAGACCAGACGATATAAAAAAGAAATTTAGTCTGGCATGAACACATTATTATACCCTTTCTCCCTAAGCACAAATACAGGATATTCGCCCCGATAAGGGAGTTCTGGTCGCAGCCTTACCTAGGTTACTAATCCTAATAATCATCTGGTCCCGTCCCGACCAACATGGTTCAATCCTTCCATTAATAATTTAAGCATTTGAATCTCATCAGGGGACAAATAAGGAAAATGAATGTATATTCAAATGGGACCTCAACGAGCGCGCGCCATGATATAGAAAATACAACTGCAATTGTACAAGGTAAATAAGTATACAAATATACCTGGGTGGGGGAGATGTAGTGGGACCTCAAACTTAGCCACAATGAAGGAGCATATTTATATCATACAGAGTACCTGATAAGATCAGCACGATGTTAAAAACCCTAATTAAACCTCAGGACAAACCACAATGTTTATTCAAAGACATAGGTCATCCCCCCCCTTAAAGGGCATCACATGTCGGCGGGTCTCTTTTACATGGGGGACGGACCATGATGTTTATTAGGGTTTTGTAACCTAGGGAAAGGGGTGCGGAAGGAACCCCCTTACGGGCAATGCCTGTTTTTTTGTGGTATAGGTAATGGTATAATAGGGTTTAGGGCCAGACTAGTATTTATTTTTATCTTCTGGTCTCACCCAAATGTGTTTTTTCTCCCACATGGTTTAGGGGTTTGTTTTTCAATTCTTTTTATCAGATCTAATAAAAGTTTTTTTTAGGGACCATTTTTTCCCTTTCTAAATTTTTCTTGTTTATGCTGGTCAAGAGGTTTGTTAGCACTATTTACAAGTATTTGTAGGTGTTTCTTTTTGATTTGTATTTGATTTTACCCCTCCCCCCTTGACAGTATTGTACTAATTTGCATTCCTATGTTGTCATAGACCTCTAATGAAAGTATATCTAACAGTGTATAATGTGTTCATGTGACCAGAGCGGCCCTTACATGTTCACATGCTTGATATGTATGTTTGATACAAGGATCTCCTTAATAAATGCAGTTTTCCCTTAGGTTGTCAACACCTTTAACCCCTTAATCCGAACGCCTGAAAAGTAGTTAATGACCATAAAAACTTTTTTTTTTTGCCCCCTTGCGTTTCAACAGTTTTTAACTTTTTTTTTTTAAGACGCAGTTGTACGAGGCCTCTTTTTATTCGAGATGTTGTACTTTATGGGGGGAAAGTTTAAGTTCATTATAAATTATTGCAGAAATTTTTTTTTTTATTTAAAAAATTTTTTTATTATTTATTTTTTTTTTACACCATTTACATTTCACACTTAATAAATTTTTTGATTAAAATTTTAAGGTTTTTAATGGTCGTTGAAACCCAATATGTGTGGTTTTTCTTTGGGTGTAATTTAAAACACAATTATTTTTTATTAAATATTTTTTTTTATTTTAAGTATTTTTTATGTTTTTCATTTTTTTTCAACTTTTTCGTTTTTTTACTTTTTTTTTAAAATCCCCTAAATTTGAACTGGTTTTACATTTTTTTTTTTTTTTTACACTTAGTAATGTTATTAGCATATTTTATTATGCAATAATCTTTAAACTGTTCGTCTTACACAGGGAGTGATCAGGAAAGCACACAGTCTGCCCTGGTCACTGGCTTAATACACAGACAGCTCTGGGGGCCACACTAGGCCCCCCGGGCC
>JAODAL010062432.1:0-19757 GCA_025379985.1 Phyllomedusa bahiana | reverse complement strand
AACAGGAAGGCTGTTTAGAAAAAACGGGGCATGTGATTTTTCCAGCCAAATCGAACCATTAAAACCCCAGTCATAAAGTTGCACCCCAACAGCTCACCCTGCTTTTATTCTCTAAGCTGATTTGCTGGCCGCCAAAATGACAGGAAGCGCCGAAAATGGCGCGATATTAATAGATTATGCACAGATTTTAACCTAAATTATCTAAAAAATCCGATCAACATAAAAACCGTGCCGATTTCAACTTTGTCGATAATAATCACTCAACACTACTTATGACATTTGATCTCTTTCAGAGTTGCAGTTACTAAACAATCTTTATAGTTTGAGCTCTCTTGAGCACTACTTGTGATGTATTAGGAATATGTTGTGTCAACAGAACATTACTTCTTAAAATGTGCCAATATTTTGGGAGATTTTTTAAATTTCGTTTTTACATTACATGTATCTTTTAAAGCCAGTATCACACCTTAGTTCATCAATTTTACCTCACTACATGCCTTATATATAATTTCAACTAGATAATTTTAAGCAATGCTGCGGTACCAATTTATACCCAATGTGCCAGTTACCTTGTAGAAGTTGCCAATTCGGGATCTAGTGAAAACACCCAGACCATCACACTTTTTCCTTCATATTTGACAGTTGTCACACACTGTGGAACCATCCATTCACCAACTCAATGACATACAAAATGTCTGTGTGATGTACCAAAGATGTACAAGTTTGTTTCATCAGTCCAAAAGAATTTCTTCTACCTTTCAGTAGTCCATGGCCAGTGATTCTTGGTCCAGGCAAGTCTTTTTTATTTTTAATCTTAGCAATGGCTAATACTCAACTTGTCAAACCTGCAGCTAGAAATCTTCTCTTCACAGCTGAAATGCAAACTGGACCAGAAACCACATTTAAGGAGTTTTGCACATTATGGGCGACATGTTCGGAAATTGGCATCACCGCGGCAGTTATCAGGCGCATTTAATCAGTGTAAAGTGAATCTGAAAGTATGATCCTTTCAAAAATTTGGCATCTGGTGTACCTTGCATAGTAAACTTACTGCGCCTAAAAAGGTGCATTGCGCAATCGCGATGCATAGCGTATCATTGCTAGTGTATGCAATGCGCCTATCAAGGTGCACTGCGTAACAGCTGTGCATAACGCATCATTACTAGTGTATGTAATGTGCCTCAATAGCCGCATTGTGTTATGGAGGTGCAGAACGTATTATTGCTACTATATGTAATGCGCCTTTTTAGTCGCATTACAATGTGTCGTACTCGGCATATAAAGCGCCTAGTTTTGATATATTACAGTTCATTTATATCGAGAATATGGTGTCAAGAGCATTTTTGGCACAGAATAGGCCAAAAAACGGCGCTTGCGTATTGGGACATGTCGCCCAATGAGTTCACACACGTAACAAGTCATGGCTCTCTACCAGCGATAAATGCCTGATTTTTTTTTTTCATGGAAGTGAAACCATCTCACACTATGTTTCTCTTGAGCTAGGTATCAGACCTCCCTCAGGTGATATTGCTTTCTCTCACTTGATGAATTGGTTTATAAACCCAAACTACTGATGTGACAAAGGGCTGCTTGAGCCATCTGTCTGAATTGGACTCAAACTTCTATGACATCTGCAGCTGACAACAATCTCCTTTAGTTGGGCCAAAATTTCCAGTGATCCCAAACACGTTTTTTTTTCTATCTATTGACAGGTGTTTCATGGATGTTTTTAGCATAGTAATGAAAATTTAAAAAATACACATTTTTACAGCTCCATGTTGTTTTAGGGGTATTTGAAAAAAAGTACCCGAAAATTTGCTATGCAATTTCTGGCAAATTACCTTACATGAAGTCTTAAGCTGCATTTCAGATATACTGCAATGCTCAGCAGGTAAAGAGCACTATTTGGCTTTAACATAAAATGACTTTCAGTGTTGCATTTGTAAGGCACCTAAAATACACTGGAAAGCTCCATTAGAAATCTAATTTTTATGAAATTCATCTAGCAGTGTAGTAAGCATTCTGACCAAACAGAACAGAATATTTTTTTTTTAGAAATGATTGAGCAATGGATGTAACAGAGTGACATCTGAAATTCTTTACACAGATATGCCATTTAGTGGGCAATATTTTGTGTCACTGGGGAGACGCACCCCATAAGTTTAAGGCTCGGACTGGGTCACCGGGGGATCGGTGATTCCCCCGGTGGGCCCTGAGCTCCTGTAGGCCCCGGGGGCAGTGCGCCACTCCCTGGGGCCCGGCCGCCGCATCCTGTCCCTGAATGCCCGGGCCCTGTGTCCCAAGCGCTCAGAAACCGGGCCCGGGAGTCGGGGCAGGTCTAAGGTGTTAGGCCTTAAACCTGCCAGGCGCCAGCCTCTACTGGTGACATAGGCACGCGGTGATGTCACATCACCGCGCAGCCTGTGCCAGGCCCCACTAGAGGCCGTCGGGAAGGGTTCGGGAACAGCCAGGAGCGGAAGTCTGTGAGTGTTTGTTTGTTTTTTTTACCTTCCTAAAGAGGGCCCTGATTACCTAAAGGGGGCCCTGACTACTTAAAGGGGGCCCTGATTACCTATAAGGGGCCCAGACTTCCTAAAAGGGGCCCTGATTACCTAAAGAGGGCCCTGACTTCCTATAGGGGGCCCTGACTTCCTAAAAGGAGCCCTGATTACCTATAACAGGCTCTGACTTCCTAAAGGGGGCCCTGGCTTCCTAAAGGGGGCCCTGCCTTCCAAAAGGGGGGCCCTGACTACCTAATGGGGACCCTGACTACCTAAAGGGCACCATGACTGCCTAAAGGGGGCCCTTATTGCCTAAAGGGGGCCCTGCCCCTGACTGCCTAAAAACTAAAGGGGGCCCTGGTTATCTAACAACTAAACTGGGCATTGGCTATCTAAAAACTAAAGAGGGTCCTGGCTACCTAAAACCTAATGGGGACCCTGACTACCTAAATGGGACCCTGACTGCCTAAATGGGGTCCTTATTGCCTAAAGGGGGCCCTGCCACTGACTGCCTAAAAACGAAAGGGGGCCCTGGCTATCTAAAAACTAAAGGGGGCCCTGGCTATCTAAAAACTAAAGGGGGCCCTGGCTACTTAAAAACTAAAGGGGGCCCTAGCTACCTAAAAACTAAAGGGGGCCCTGGCTATGTAAAAACTAACGGGGGCCCTGGCTACCTACACCTAAAGATGGCCCTGGCTAACTCAAACCTAAAGGGGGCCCTGTCTACCTAAAACCTAAAGGGGGCCCCGACTACCTAATATCTAAAGGGCGGGCCCTGGCTACATAATAGCTAAAGGGGGCCCTGACTACCTAATATCTATAAGGGGCCCTGACTACCTGCACACTAGCTAAAGGGGGCCCTGACTTTCTGCACACTAGCTAAAGAAGGCCCCTAACTGCCTGTATACTACCTAAAGGGGCCCTAACTGCCTGTATACTACCTAAAGGAGGCCCCTAACTGCCTGTATACTACCTAAATGAGGCCCGTAACAGTCTGTTTACTACCCTAAGGAGGCCTCTAACTGCCCGTATACTACCTAAAGGAGGCCCGTAACTGCCTGTATACTACCTACTGGGGGGCCCCAACTGCCTGCATACTACCTAAGGGAGGCCCTAACTGCTAGTATATTACTTCAAGGGAAGCCCTAATTGCCTGCATACTACCTAAAGGGGGTCCCTAACTGCTTGCAGCCTATATAAAGGGGGACCTAACTACCTACAGTTTACCTAACTGGGGGCAACCACCTACCTACAGCCTAACTAACTGGGATGCACCAACACCTACCTACAGCCTACCTAACTGGGGTCCACCAACCTAACTGTAGCCTATCAACTTGCCTAACTGGGGCCTGCTTATCTACCTGGGGGCTGTTTTCCTACCCACCTGTGGCTAGATACCAATCAACCTACCTGGGGCTGGCCTACCAACTTATCCAGCGGGGGTCTACCTACCTAAATAGGGCTTATCTAGTTACCTGGGGCCTGTGCACATGTGCCTACCTACATAGGGTCTTGTCTACCTACCTGGTGATATCATTGAGAGGGCAGCAGTCCATAGTTGTAGCATTATTTCCAGGGGGCTAGTCCTCTCCCCACCCTCCAACCCCTTAGGATACTAGACAACTAAGTTATGGCTTGTACCCGTTCTCCCACCCCATGGAAGTTTTTACAGAGGTGGGAATAGGTAAAGAGGTGCTGGAAAATTGAGGATTCTAAGATATTTGTGTGTAATTTCTGCAGGGATGAGTTGTGGCAGAGACAAGTCATCATGGTGGTGTTGAACGGATGCAGAAGAAAAGGGAATGAGAATGACTCATCAGATAACACGTCTCCGGTGAGTCCCTGATTTCAGGGGGTATTTTACTTCTATATTGAATCAGTGCTATATTAACTGTAATGTGATGTGACCCGAGCTGGTGTCGGACCACTATGTGGTCTCTATATGGTGATGTTGTAGGTTATACCTGAGCTGGTGTCTGACCTCTATGTGGTCTCTATATGGCGGTGTTGTAGGTTATACCTGAGCTGGTGTCTGACCACTATGTGGTCTCTATATGGGGGTGTTGTAGGTTATACCTGAGCTGGTGTCTGACCACTATGTGGTCTCTATATGGTGGTGTTGTAAGTTATACCTGAGCTGGTGTCTGACTTCTATGGGGTCTCCATATGGCGGTGTTTTAGGTTATATTGGCACAGGTATAGTGGCAGTGTACATGTGTCCCTGATTGCAAAAGTGAGGGAACATCTGACTCTGTGATAGGAGTAAGACATTTACTTTCTTGCTGGTGTTTTTTTTAGAAGGTGTTGATGTGCGTGACCAAGGGAAACGTGGAGGGGGATATTGTATGTGGGTGGAGCGGGATGTGGATGGAGCTACTTAGCCATGTGTCTAGACTGACAGACGTGTGAGACAGATATATATGTGAGATAGACAGATATGTGACTAACTTGGTATTGTACTACACAATACAGTTCTTTTTTGCACACTCTAGTATGTGGTAAAATGAGCACTTTTATGTCCGAGAGGCCGGTAATATTTTCATGTACAGTAGCACTAGGGTGGGCCCCCCAAGATCAACTCCCCTGTGGGCCCCAGACCCCCGAGTCTGACACTGTTTTAACCCCTTTATACAAATTGTAATAACTGTGCATTAATTTTTTAGATGATTTTACACAGTTGATTGACATGGGCTCAGGTGAGCTCCTGCTGCAAAGGCTGTGATCAGAGCAATCATTATCCCTCAAAATCCATAGCAATTATGGCATATAGGTGGTAAGACTGAGAAAGGGAGCTCCATCTGTCAGCCCATCATCAATTATGGGGTGCTGCGGTATTGCCATGGCATCCCAGGGTCTGCCATGTATAGATTCCTATTAGACTTAACCTAGAACAGGGTCTCATAGACTGCCTGCAAGAAAAACCCTGAAAGACAGACAGTAATGCACTGTACTATACAGATTGGCTTTGTATTATGTGAGAAATCTAAGAATTGCATTTTAAAGTCACCTATAATAGATAGTATAATGTAAAAAAAACATTGTTAATACATAAATTCACCAATTTACTAATAAAGATGCATTACCTAAAAAAAACTTCCACATAACTGGTAATCGTCACATCCATGACAACCTGTATTATAAAAAAAAAATATGTTGTCAGATGTTGTAAATGCTAAAAAATAAAAACAATGCCAAAATTGCTACTCTAATTGGTCCTACCTCCCGATAAGCAGAATATTGAGCGATAAATAAGTCATATGTATCCCAAATAAATAAAATAAAAAACTACTGTTCACCCTGCATAAAACAAGCCATCACGGAGCTCTGCCAACAGAGAAAGTAATACCAACTACAAATGTAGCAAACTGTTATTTAACACATGATAATTTAACTACAATGTACTACAATGCTTTAAATCTAGTAATCACAATGTGGCAGTCATTTTTAACAGTGGCAACAAGGGTTTTGCTTTTTTTTATAAATATTTTTAAACTTTTTTTTTCTTTTTTTGTCCTTCATGTGGACTGACTAGATTGTCATAGCTTCATTGATGTTATAATATATTGCAATAAATTATTGTATTGTGATATTCTGTCAGCCAATTAGATGTTGCCTCTAGCAGGCCCTAATAAGCTTCCATAAATAACAGACAAGTGGTCATTATTTGGCCTCAAGCTGCCACAGAAACCATTGGCACCCCCTGATCATGTTGTGAAGGGACAATGGAGAACAGAAGGAACAACTTCGATGCTGTGGTAATTATTAAATGATTAAATTATTAAATGTATGAGATTGGACCTAACTTAGATTGCGACTGTTGCATTGGGAGCCTGGTTGTATATTATGGCCATCTCCTGCTGTAGATGATATAGACACAGCTTCTATGAGAGTGCCATAAATACATGGGTCGACATGTATGAACCTGGTGCCAACTCCACAGTTCTACCTCTGTTTTAAATAGTGTAAAACCCGATTTTTGGGGCCCACTGTTTGAAAACGTTAGGTCAAAAAATTCACTTTGTTGCCATAGCAACCCAAAATCAAGTGTTCCTCTCATTTCATATAGGTCGGGAAAAAAATAAAAAGGGGAATCTGATTGGTTGCTATAGGAATCATAGTGATTTTTTGACCTAGACAGTTTTATACAGGCCCCATATGTTGAAAGTGTCTCATAAAAACTTTATAGATGTGTCATTCTAAGCCAAAAGGGTCTACCCAAAATGCCATTTTTTTAATTTTTCCCTTTTTTTTTATGAAAGGGGGTTAGGAATTTTGCCACCAAATTTTAATTTTTGTTCCCCAAATTGATATATTACACCCCATTCTTTGGGAAATTCAAAATTTCCCCCGGGGGGGAAAAAAAACTTGGTTTAAAGGGTTTTTGCCTTTTTTCTCCCCCAGGGGGGGGGGACGGTTTTTTTCAATGAGGGAGAAAAAGCCCCCTCCTTCCATTTACAAGCACAGGGTTCCTCCGACAGGGGAAGAAGATTGTGTTTTTAGTGTTTTGCCCGGCGGACTGCGGGGTGGAAAAAAAGGCCCCCGGCGGAAAAACCCGTGATGGGGACTGCTGCCGGGTTTTCCATGGCACCTTGTGCTTTTTTTGGCCGGTTTTTCAGGCGGTCTGCAAAACCGCAAACCGCCTGAAAAACCAGCCAAAAAAAAGTGCAGTGGGGTCATGCCCTAACACTTTCAGGTAGGGGCATACATTTTAGTTACCTGGGCTTTGGGTCATGTCGTCTGTTTTTCCAGTTTTATTAATGGCAAAAATATAGGAAAAGGCTAAATAAATACAAAAAAAAGTTGTCTGGTGACTGTAAGCCTACATCAGGTTGCCAGGACAATTTCTTTGAAACTCTATCTTATACAACTTGATCCAGGTCATTCACAAGGACCTCCACCAGCTCCCCATATACTTTTTTGTTACCTTTACTTCAGCGATTTTAGAGCACCAGGAAAATAATCCCCTTTTTCCCTTTTAAATAATTTTTTTTGTAGTAAGACTAGAAGATACGTGAAACCAGAATTTTCAGCTTCTCAAGTAATATACTGTGGAGTGAGAAAGTGGATAAAAAGGGGAGTCATTTTAAAAAAATTGTCAGCATGCTTTCACGATCATTATCGTGCTAAAATACCTACATAATGAAGAGAAAGAACAGACCCTCTAACCTGAAGAAATAAAATATCATAACTGTTGTAACAATAGTAGAATAAGAGGTGCCTCATTGAAAATTGCCAACAAAGATTTTATTTTCACTGTGCAGAAACTTATTGCAATTAAAAAAAAAATAATCTATTTAGTGGGGTTTAGAAATTTTTTGGTTGAGAGTTTCACTCTCCTGGTTTGATGAGATGGTGTCCCTGTAAATAGATCTCTTGCCTCAAATTTTTTTTTAGCTCAGTGCTTCCCATTTCCTCATACCTTGGGCCCCATGTATGAAAATGTTAGGTCTAAAATTCACTTGTGCCCAAAGCAACCATCGAGGTGTTTAAATTTCTTAGTGTCTTGAAGAATGAGGGGGGTTGATTTGTTTTTGGGCAACAAAGTGAATTTTTGCCTAGAAGTTTTATAATGTGGCCCTTGTATCTGATCTACTAGTAGCTTTTTACTATGTATGAGTTGTTTTTTTGCTATGCTTATACCCTCTACATTTTAAAGTGCTGAGGAATATATTGATGTTATAAAAATAAAGATTTATTATTATTATTATTATTTGTTATTATTATATTTCCCATGTAGTTTTTCTGCAAGCCCATTCTGTTAGCACTGTAGTTTAAATGGGTTCAGGCAGCAGAGCATTTAATGAATGCTTTAAAGAGCATAGATGCAAGCTTTGTTCAGGACTGGCAAATCCCCTCGTAAGGCAACATTTATAATATACAGCATTTAATCCGCACATCCCAAAACAGGCATTCTACTGCTGTCATCCTGCTGTATATGTTACACTGTCTAAAAGGAACTTTGTCTACGGACCTACATTTCACCTCAGTATGCCTAACAATGGGTCAAAGGGATCCACAATGCTGCAGTAACAATGATTAAATTTGACTTCTATTGAGCTATCAGTGGTAATTTTGTGATCCTTCATGCTATAATTAAATATGGGCGAATTGATTCTAACGAAGTGGAATTCGTTTAGAATTTCAGGAAAACTTCGATTCTGAACGAAGTCGAAGTTTGGGGAACTTCGGGTGAACGAAGTGTGCTTTTGATTGATAAAATGGCTGCAAGCACATGGTGTTAATGGGGCAAAGAAATTGGGGGGGAAGAAGGGCATATCCTGCATGACATGTGCAGAGTTTAAGCCAATCATATACCGGCGGGGTTCTTTGACGTCACCGCACTATATAAGTTCCGGGGGCGGGCCCCTGGCAGCTCATACCGTTCTCACTGTGCTGTTTTAGGGAAAAGGTGCTGCCCCCGCCGCCGCTGGGTTTTTTGATATTCTTACTAAAGAATCATTTTTTATACCAGCGATTTTTGGGGGGTGTCACAGCTTGTCTCAGAGACTGCTTCTCTTATGTTCTATTTCTGATTTTGTGGGGTATTGGATCTGAAGTCCAGTGTGCGTTCAATGCAGCTGCATGTACATTTTAATGCAATCTGCTCAGGTCTTCAGAACATTGAATATCCAAAGGTTATCTAAGCCTGTTCCTGTTGTATTCAGTTAAAGAAAAAAAGCGTTTTTACAATCCAAATACCACTTAATTTTTGGTTACTCATTTATTTTGCGCAATTTAGATCCAGGGGTTAATTAAGCGTTGTTCTGCTGTTGTGGTCACTAAAATAAAAAATGTTCCTTTTCACCACCAAAGAAGAAATTTTGCCTGTAGCATAATTCATATCCGAAGGTTAATTACAAGTTTTTCTGTTGTTGTGTTCCGTAAAATACACGCCGTTTTAACATGCTACAAAACTGGTAATTGTTGGCAGCATATTTCTTTTGCGCAATTTACATCCAAGGGTTAACTAAGTATTTTTCTGCAGTTGTGTAAGACTTAAACAACCTGATTGAGCATTTCCTCCTGTGTGTGACTTCGTTCACCCAGGGGAATCATCCTGTCCACTTGGATCATCAAAAATAATGGCCTTTCTCTTTCATTTAAATTCCCCTGTTAATATATTTATTTTTTGTTTCATCAATTTCCCCGTTAATATATTTATTCCTGTTCATCAATTTCCCCCTGTTAATATATTTTTCTTTCATCAATTTCCACCCGTTCATCAGTTTCCTGTCCCGCCCATGTACCCGACCTTTCGCTATGTTACCTGACCCCGAATCTCCGCGCCTCCCTGACCTGTTGGCCTGACCTTTGACTACGAGTTTTGTCTTATGATTCGGTACCTCGCTGCGCCTTGGCTGCCACCGCAAGCAGGTCGCGCCAGGCATAGCGACTAGTGTTGAGCGATTGCGTTGGCTATCGAGATCGAGCGATAGTCGATAGTCGGCCGCTATCGATAAGGTTTTTCGATAGTGAGCATCGATTATGAGCGATTACCATTAAAGTCTATGGGAGAGCAACAACACCTTCATTATTACACCCAAACAAGGCTGGAGAAGCTGAAATTAGCATCCACAACAGTCAAATGGGATACATGCTACATCTTAGGCAACACACTTGGTTATTAAAAGTCACAGAAAAAAAGTCACAGACCATTACTATCCCTGTCTTGTACCACAGCCTGACCCTTAAACCTGCATCACCCACAAATTAAAAAGTGCCAGGAAGGCAGTATGATTTGAACCATCATGTTACTTGAACCTGGGCATTGAATATCCCTGTCCTGGAACGCTGCATGAGCCCCAAACCCGCATGACCCCCAGATTTAAAAAAGTGCCGCAAAAAGGAGTCTTTCAACCACCATTTTAGTTTCACTGGACATTTACTATACCTGTCCTGGACCGCAGTATTGACCATTAAACCTATCTGACCCCCAGAAATTAAAAAGTGCCGGGAAAAGGGTCTGTTATGTCTGTATCTGTTATGTTTTCGTATAATACACAGTATTTTTTGGACCTTTAAATTATCCTGTGGTGAATATAAATTGCTGTTTTAAGATTTACGTAGATGCTGCGTCAATAAACAATGCGGGTGCGCAAAGTCAAAAAACACGTAACGGTTATGTTTTGATATAATAAACGATATTTTTTTCACCTTTCAATTCACCTGTGGTGAATATAGAATTGCTGTTTTAAGATTTACGTAGATGCTGCGTCAATGAACAATGCTGGGTGCGCAAAAGTAAAAAAACACATAACTGTTATGTTTTGATATAATAAACGGTATTTTTTGCACCTTTCAATTCACCTGTGGTGAATATAGAATTGCTGTTTTAAGATTTACGTGGATGCTGCGTCAATGAACAATGCTGGGTGCGCAAAAGTCAAAAAAACACGTAACTGTGATGTTTTCGTACGATACACGGTATTTTTGGCAACAAACAACCTGTGCTGACTACAAGATTGCTGTATTGTAATTTAACTGCAAGGTGGATATATCAACAGTCACAGGTGTAATGGGTAAAATTGAAAATGAACACCTATCTGAAATGTATACTGATAATAAAAGTGGAGTTTTGCAGCTAACAAAGAGACCTGCAGTTACTAGAAATGATGTGTATCCAATATAAGTTCAGGCTGCCCAATATCCAGGAAATATTTCAATAGCAAACTGTTAATAATAAAGATATTCCACTACAATATCTACACTAAGTCTTGGTGAACTTTATCCAGTGTTCTTTATAGATAGAGTGTAACGGACGCCCCTGCGACCACTGTCCCGGGCCGCAGAAGCGTCCGTGCCCCCGCTCCCAGCGGAGCCCCGTCCCGCACGTCGGGTTCGGGGTCCGCCCGTGTCGCAGCCCCTGCCAGCGTCCACTTACCCAGCCACGCTCCTGCTCTGTCGGCTCTCAGCTCCCGGCGTGTAGCTCCGCCCCTAGGGCGTGCCCGGCCCGGCTCTCTGAGATTTAAAGGGGCAGTGAAACCGGTAATTGGTTATTGCCGGGCACTGCCCCTATTTAAGTCCGGCCTCTTCCTGCCGGCCCTTGCCGGATCCTTGGTGTATATTCCATGGTGAAAGTGGTCCAGAGCGTTCCTGTCTTGCCTTCCTTGCTTACGTTTACCGTCTACGAACCTTGCCGCCTGCCCCGACCACCTGCTTGTCTACCGTCTACGAACCAGAGCCGTCTGTCCTGACCTCCTGCCTGTCCACGACCACGAGCCTGCCTGCCGTTCCTGTCCCCTTGCACCCCGGGCCGCCACTGCAGGCAAGCCCCCCCCAGTTGGTAGTGACCGGGGTGGACTCCCGCCGCAGCAAGTCCATCCCGCTTTTGCGGCGGGCTCTGGTGAATACGGGACCCACTTAGACTCCACTCCCTGGTGTGGGCTTACGCCATCACCTGCGGTGGTCCAGTGGATCCACCTCCAGACCGTAACATAGAGCTTGTCTGTGTTCGCCCGCGGGGCCCCCCCCCCCCCCCGCCTCCACACGTGATTTTACAGCGGTAGATGCTGCTTTAAAATTCTCTAGCTAACTAATAAAATGTTCAAATCTCTAATCTAACTAAATTGGAAGGATCACAGCTAATAGTAGAGGTTTCTCTGTGCAGAAATAGACTAATTTCATGAGCTGTTTGGCCAAAAGGCAGAGCGCAGGTCCTATCCCTATGAGACGCTGAGAGACACTGAGGCTGAAACAGGAAACGCTTGTTCATGTAAAACGAGGTCAGGGTGATTTTTCCAGCCAATCGCAACCATCCCTTATCCCAGTCATGAACGTCGCACACACATCTCACCCTGCTCTATTCTGTAATCTGATTTGCGGGCCGCCAAAATTTACAGGAAGCGCCGAAAAAGGCGCGATCTTAATAGATGATGCTCAGATTTTAACCTTAATTATCGCATGATCTGGGAATTTTTTCCCGATCACCATAAAAACCTTGCCGATTTCAACTTTGTCGATAAAAATTCGCTCAAACACTAATAGCGCCCTTTGTAGGAATCCCGCCGCAAAAAAGTCCATCCTGCCTTGCGGCGGGCCCTCTGGTGGAACCGGGACCTACTTAGACCCCGCTCCCTGGTGTGGCCGCTACCACCGCTTGCGGTGGTCCAGAGGACCACTACCCGTGTCGTTACCCCAAGCTTGAAGTGAATGCCAAGTTTCCTGGCCAGTTTTTTGAATGGTGCAGAGTCCATCACTGAAAAGGGAGGGACTGCAGTACCACCAACTTGGCAGGAGCACGGTCAGCTTCTGCACTTAGGATGGCTAGACGCTTTACTCTATCTCTTGGCAATCATTTTCGGTGAACGATTGCTGGCACCATGAGTCCCGAGGAAAGCAGGAGTATCTGGACCGGTAGATGATGTAATAGACAGGGAGTTGGCCCTTCGGCAGAGGTGGTGAAGCCATGACTGCCCTGAAAATGGGAGGCGTGCCACTGGGTGTAACAGCTGTTGGGCCAGGATGGCCCACCACATCTGAAACACGTATGGTGACACTGCATGATGTTGATCCCAGGGCCGTGGTACTAACGTTAGGTCCTGGTCACACCTTTACTTTCGGGCACGGGAATTAGACATGTTATAGCCAGTTCACCCCCTCTTGTGTCTTAGCAAAAAACTGCACACCGCCGAGTAGGTGATTTCACACCCCAAAGCGCTGCACTGACTGACTTTTACCGCCGCTGACCGGTGAGTCCCTGTGCCGCTACTTTCTGGGAACTGCAAAGTGGGTGTTCACTACCGACTTACGTGCGGGCGCACTGCCTGACACGCAAGCTGCTGCTCTCTTCTCCTATGTATAATGATGAAAACCCTTGTACACTGTTGGTCTGGGTCAGCTGATAGCATCACATGGCTTTCAAAACCACCAGTATGCTGATGACACCCAACTTTACATCTCCGGCCCAGACATTAAACTCTCTATTTTCCCAAAGACCCCAGATTGTCTGTCGTCCAAAGCCTCCTTCTTCCTCCCGTCTCCTAAAACTTAATGTAGAGATAACGGAAATGCTTCCGGGGCCCGGGACAATGGGTAAGTCGAGGGTAGGGCCCACTTCATCCCAGGGAAAAAGGGGGCACAAGGGAGGCATGGAGTGGACTGAATTTTCCGTTTGGGGGGCACTTTATGCCTTGTTTAATTAGGGCACCAGAATAACTTGTCCCAGACTCGCCTGCTTCTCCCGGCCCCCATGTGCAGTCGGCTACATCGATTAGTGTTTGCCTATCACTGCCATCGTCCTCAACGGTGTCGCTGTACAAAGCCTGACAGTTCGCAACATAACCCCCCATTGTAACTCTCCTCCTCACTAAATTTGCCCCCTTCTGCAAAAAAAGCAGCGGATGTCTTCCCCACCTCTTTGCTGCCCACTGTCCTCAAATGTTGGTCCTCGCTGTATTAGTGGTGCAGAGGCGACAGAACATAGTAATTCTCTGGCTGTGGGAAGTGAACGGGACAGAGGTGGGTTGAGGACAGGTGAGAGCCCTTCACCTGCTCCCGGGCCATGCCAAAAAGGGGTTGTGTGTGACAAACCCACCGACTCTTGGCTGGGGTTGTCAGATGTCATCTGGGAGAAAGTGTGTGACCTAGTGTGTGGTCAACACATGGCCGGTAAATGACACCGGATGCTGTGGCCTCGCAGGGTGACTCCTGCTGTGACGTCTCCTTACTGTGCTGCAATCTGTGGGGGCTCCGGTTACCTACTACTGTGTTCTTTGACGCTATGTTAGGATCGTAGCCCTCAGTTTGTTTTTTTCCAGCTGTCGCTGCCATGACTTTATTAGGCTACATTCCCGCTTCAGTTTTTTGGTCAGTTTTGCCCTCTTAAGTGCCCAGGGAATTTTATAGTGAACAGATTCTAAGAGTGGCGGCAGTCATATGCGTGTCATACTAAAACACAACATGTGTATTAGGTCCTATATGTTTATATCCTAGTTTAAGCCTCTCTTGTAGTGTGTTTGGTGAGCAATATATTTCTGTATTTCTTTTGTGTTTAATCTGTGTGTATTGACCTTAGTGGGGGAAGGTTGTTGTTACAGTTTTCCATTTGCAACCCACTAGGAAAATATTGATTGGTCATTTCTTATGTATGTAAACAAAGTGTTGAGCTTTATCAGAGCTCCTCCCCTGCAACCCATCAGTCTCTAGTGATTGGCCAGGGGAAAGCTGGCTCCGCCCCACCCCTTACCAAGAGGCTGTGCGGGTTCTGACAGTTGGTCAGTTGGTAGTCTGGCTTGGCCAGAGTCCCATCTAACCTCCCTGCATCACCTCAGAAATCCTGTCAGGCCTGACAAGTTCCCTGGTGTATATGCAGAGAGGAGAAAGGGCTCCATCACCCTGGACCCCACCGTGACAGTTAGGTTGCAGAAGGTGAGCCCCAAAGTGCACTACAAACACCCAGCAACACCCTCCAGCACGGCAACATCATTATCATCACTCACAGGGTATTACATGCATCCTATGAAGCTTTGAGATGAGACAACCCCTTTAATTTACATAGAAATGTAATTAAATTTTTAGTAACATTATTTTGTGATATTTTACTTGTCATATTATGCACAAGTTTTGGTTTAAAAGTAAAAACAGAATGAATTAAACTAAACATGCGTTTAACAGTCCTTATTAACCTCAGGTTTTTTTTTTTGTATCATATGTCAAAGTAAAATGTTTAAATCATACTTGAAAATGAATAAATATTGCATAAGAGTTTAACATGGGGTTGTCATAAGGAAATGAGGCACAAACTGACTTATCAGCTATTCTAAAACTATATTAATATTATATGCAAAATGACCGTCTGTGACAGAGTCAATTAATGTATACATAACTAGATTAAATGTATACATTACGTGAAATAAATATATTTATTAAGCGACATGAACTTCTACATAGATAATTACACTTGATGAAATAATCAGCTGTATGTGTCAATTTACACAATATTAATAACACATATTAACATTGTCCTGTATTTTAAATATCTTTAATATCTCAGAGTAAACCATAATTAAATATTCAGCTGCAATCTATCCTTGTGAAATAATTTAACTGAATTTTCAAGTGAATGAGATTAATATTAATGATCTGCATAATAGTTCCTCACATCCTGAATTTGTCCTTTTGCACAACACTCCCTCTTTTTTTAATGTAAGGGGAATATCAAGTGGTTAGTAACAAATCAACACAAAAAGATCAAAAAGAAGTAATAAATTAAATCAACATTTGCCCATTTATTTATATAATACTAACACAATTAACTTGGCTGGTAAAAAGATTACTCAATGATCTTCAGTATAGACTCAAAGTAAGGAGTGTAGCGAGAGGAGGTGCAAATAAAGTTCACCTGGACCTTTGGACCAGAGGGGGCCAAGAGGTCCTTCTACTACATAAATAGACCCCAGTATAATACCAAGTGCCATAATAGGTGAGGGACCTTGTAACAGATTTTTCATTGCCATGACTCTGATGAATCTATGAGGCACTATTTTCTCTCATAGAAGCAAAAATTCACAAAAGGAAAATGCCTTCCTAAAATAGCATGTTACCCTGTTTCCCCGAAGATAAGACAGCGTCTTCTATTAATTTTTACTCCTAAAGACAAGCTAAAACTTATTTTTAGGGGATGTTTTATTTTTCTATGAACAATAGTTTACATTCATTGTTGAACAAAACATCAACATGTTTTAATATACTGTAGTGATTTCAAAAAGGTGTGCATAATTAGTATTGTTGCACTTGTAACGACCCCTGCTTTAAAAACATGTTGTTTTTCCTGCAGAATAAGCACCATAAGGCCTGGTTCACACAGCTTATTCAAGCCGTAATTGCGGGATGGATCCCGCCCGCAATACGGCTTGAATGGGGGGCGGGGCCGCAGACGGGCCGGGGGCGCTGCCCGCCGGCCCAATAGACTTTCATTATCCACGGCGCGTATTGCGCCGGGATAATGAACATGTCACTTTCTCCCCGCCCGGCGGATTCGCCAAGCAGGTGGGAGAGACGGAATCCATAGTTCTCTATGAGAACTGTGGATTACGTAATGGCTGGGACGGATTCCAGCCGTATTATAGAGCAGTACAGCGCGCAATACGGCTGCAATCCGTCCCTGAAATAAGCCGTGTGAACGGCCCTTAAAAAGCCAACGTTTTGTTGTTAGTCCTTCCAAAAAATATTTAAAAAGTGAACAAAAAGTGGAGGGTTTTATGTACCATAAAACAGAGAAAAAAGCTTTGTTGTGTAGAATTAATCATAAAAAATAATTCTAAAACAATTCTGGAATTGCTTGGTTCTTTTTTTCTGTTCCTCCCCTAAAAAATATTTTTCAATACGCTTTGTGTGCCCAGGCATTGATTTTTTTTCTTAAACTTCATCTCACAAAAAACAAGCCTTCAGTTTGACAAAAATCACACAAAAAAGATAAAAAAAAAATAAAAAACACACTTATATTATTTATATTATAATATATATATATATATATATTATATATATATATATATTATAATATTTATATTGTGGCAGACTGACCGTGAGTGTGCAGTTACAGGTCTCTGCCACTAGGTGGAATTCAGCAGGGTACCTGCTACAAACGTCCCACCGAATGTCTGGGTTCGGTGGGGGAAGAAGACTTGCTGGTGTCAGTAACAATAAGTTACTGACACATGTAGCTAGAATGGCTGCCTTGTAGCCAGGTATGGGTCTCCTTTCCCGGGACGGTCATAGCGTTGGCCGTCCCCCCGTTCCAGGCCAGGCTTTGGGTCAGTCCCTGTAGGGCTATAAGAGGCCTCCTACTACAGCTGATCGAGGGGCGTGGTCTGCTATTGGAAGCGGAGCAGCAGCAGAGCCTAGGTGAAAGGCTCTGGCCTCAAGAGGCTTGAGGGAAGCCTGTACAGGACTGAGAGTATGTGTTTGGTGGTGCTGGATGTTAGATCCGGGCCCACGGTAGAGAGGGTCTCTCCAGAGGTATAGTTAGCGGCCAGACGGCTGAGGGTTTATGTTTATGGTTTTGTTTATGTGACTACTGTACCTGTACCATGTGCTCGGTGAAATAAAGCTGTGTTGGAGTGCCATTATCCGTTCTACCAAGGACGACGATCCCCAAAGCTAAGCGTGATTCCCCCAGGACGGTCCAAGATGGCGTCCCAGAGCTAAGCGGCAGCTTACATATGGTGGAGGATGCGGGCAAATATTGGCACTAATTGATGTGTGCACAAAGTGGTGCAGAAAATGCAGTTTACATAGGACTGCTGAAGTTTGCATTGGACTGCTGGAGGTTAACTCTGTGGAGCAAGAGACTATCTCTGTGAAGACAGGGGACGCACCCTGGTAAAGAGACTGTCTTGCTGCCTGGAAAAATTTTGTTTTACTATGAAGGATATTTTTGAGCTGGTGCGCCGTATGACCACCCAGCAAAAGGCTGTTACTAAACCTAGCCAGTCATCTTAATGCCAAGAGACTGTGGTTGGAGGTTCCGTTGCCAGGGGCAACCAGCCTGACCTCTGTTCTGGATGTCTGCAGAGGGTAACGTGTGCAAAAGGATGTCCTGTGGCTAAAAGGTCCTGGGTCCTTCCCAAGGGCGAACAAAGTCCCAGGAAGACCAGACGGCAAAGGTACAAGGATCCTGACGTTACTAAGGGCAACAAACCGCGACTGCAGGATACCGCCACTATCCAGCAGGAGGTGCTGCGCTGGAGAGGCCATAGAGCGGAATGTGTTCCTGAGAGTCCTTTGATCCGGAGGTCAGAGAACGTGTCACCACGGATGCACTGGTTACTGGTAGATAATCTCCCACTGTGGGTGGACATGGACTGTCGCCAAGATGTCTCCAAAGTGCACCCAGACATCGTACCCAGTGTGAAGACCCGTCCAGAATATTATAAGACCGTTCTGATGTATTTTTAAACCTGTTGTGGGACTGTCATGCATAGCCTGGCGATTTGTGAGAACCTACAAACCGGGTGTCTACTTGGTAGAGACTTTCCCCATTTCGGGCACTTGTGGGCAACAGCCAAGGCATCGGAGAAATCAAGTGACATCTCCTGGGAAGTGCCCCCTGTGGAGTATGCCGTGCCAAGTCCTGAGAGGAGTGGGGATTAGACTGACACAGTGTATTTTGGACGGGTAATGTCTGTTGGACTCTATGTTCAGGACATATGCGCTAGATTGCCTGTCGCAAAGGTTACTAAGGCAGAAAAGGGGCCTGTAATGAATGGCTTTGTCAGACTACCTGAGCAGGAAGAGGGGAGCGGTATCACAAAGTTATCTCCAGTTACTGCGAGGTGTGAACAGGTGTCTAGAGGTGCTGTAGCAGAGAGCAGCTCAGGTCTGCCCCTGGAGGTTATGGCTGTCAGGGATAGGCATGTAGTTCAGGCAGAGTGTGAACTAGCTCCTGAAGCAGTGCCAGCCCCGTCTGTAGAGCAGACAAGCTCAAGTGTGCCCCTAGAGGTCATGATTGACAATATGGAGACATGGGTTAATGTCAAGATGATAAAAATCAGGTGTGGAATCTATCTTTGTTCCACTCCTTATCCAATTAAATGCCTCCTCCGAATTATATTATTATTATTGCTGCCGGCAGCCAGAGCTCGAAAAACATGACCAACACCTTCCGTTTCGGACATGATTCTGCTTTAATCACAGTAAATTACATTCCAATAGAACTTTTTAATCAAATGACTATTCTATCACCACATGATTGGTTAATTGGTGGTTGCTAAGAGACAAGTTATAATTTGCATGTACGTATGAAGCATTAGCTGATATGACACATTCCAAAGCTCTCCTCTGTATCATCTGGGGGGAGGAGGAAGACCTTGAATCTGGCTTCTAGCAGACACTGCATCTGTCTCAAGGAAAGCTGTGTGAGAGATATCTGATACTTTGATAAGGATGTATAGCAGTAAAAGCAGTTTAACAAACTATCTGATGAGCTTAATAAGAATCTAATGATGAAACAGACTTTTGATGTTTTTTCCTTAACCCCTTAAGGACCCAGCCTGTTTTGACCTTCCTGACACAGCCCTATTTTTGAAATCTGACATGTGTCAATTTATGTGAGAATAACTTTTTGACAACTTTTACCTATTCATGTGATTCAGAGATTGTTTTCTCATGACACATTGTGCTTTAAGTTTAGTAAGAAAGTTTTATCCATACAAAACCTTGTTTGTTTTGTGAAAAATATCCAAATTTCATTTAAAAATTTTGGGAAAAAATTTGCGATTTTTAAAGTTGAAAAAATTTCTGCGTCAAGAAATTAAATTA
>JAODAL010062431.1:0-19757 GCA_025379985.1 Phyllomedusa bahiana | reverse complement strand
ATGGAGGCAGAGCCCGCACACTTTAGACAGCACAGGGGAGATGTAAGGTTTTTTAACCTTGGGGGGAAAAAGGGGGGGAGCCCGTGCGGGTCATAAGGAAAAATTTTGTTCCCAGCTGCTCTGGATCCTGCGGCCCCTTTACTCTTGCTGCTAAACCCAAATCAAATACAGCAAGCAGCAAAAGCGCCACAACGTAGGCTGTGGGCATCAACGGTATGGTTATGCCGTCGGCTGTGTACCATTACCCCCAATACCCCTGGGGGGGGTGACATTCCGATTAAGCTCTAATTTTTTTGGGCTTTTTTAAACCTTGTTTCTCTAATAAATGCACTATACACACAAAAACTGTGTTGGCAAATTTCATTATCCCTAAAGAGGCGCATAAAATAGCTAGAAATTATATGCTAAGCGCCTACATTTGCTATGCGACTAAAATAGGCGCATCTTTTCTATGCAAAGTATCCCACATGCCGATTTTGACGGGTTTTCATTCATTCGGGCACATCATCATAAAATCCCCCCTTAAACTGGCAAGGGGCACCTCTTTTCTGAATGTCACCCGAAGTGTCTACGTGAAACATATGGGGGAAGGGGGGAATCCTTATATAAGTTGTCCTTAGCAAAAAAAGTACAGTAAAGGTTTGCTGCAAAAAAATCCTCATGACTTTGGGGGAATTTGGGTTCTGATGGTTTTGATAAAAAAATTTTTCACAGGGCCCATTAAATGGAATATATTGGAGTGAACCCCTTTGTTTACTTATGGAAAAAGATCAAAATTTAGTGTTGGGGTTTGGGTTTGTCGTGTCAAATCTGACCAAAAAAATCGAGTCAGGTAGTTTCCAATCAAATTTTGGGAAAAATACCAAAACACGATCCTAACCCTAAGTTGGGCATGGTTATTTTTTTATGAGTAATTACCCCTTCCACAATGCCTTTTATTGCTGGTGCTCCCCGGGAGGCATACTTTATATCCAACATTCCATTACTATATATGGGTTTAACTTAGGTTAAAGTTACGGGGGGTTATGGATAGAATGAGGGTTAGGGTTTAAATTAGAGAAAAAAAAAATTGGGGGGACCAGTTTTGGACCGAACAGGGACCTATTTGAGCAACTCTAATCAAAGATAGGAAACGCCACAAAACTATGGAGCATGTATATTAATTAGAATGGACTCACTATGTTACTATCCCAGGTGTTTTGGCATCTGTAGATACCGGTTTCACAAATTTTTCCCCATACCCCCAGATAGGGCTGAATATTGTTTTGGAAAGAATACTTTCATCAAAAATGTGAAAAAATTAAAATTACTTCAAAAAGAGAAAACAATTGTTATGACTTTATAGATCATAAACTGGAAAATGTTTTAGAAACTGAAAAACCCCTTCTGGGCAATAAAAATAATCTATAACTTACACTGAAAAAAAATTTTTAAGATTTTTTTTAAATCCAAAGAATAGATGCACATAAACTGTTAAGGACTATCGTTTACACCGTGTCCACCCCCCGAAAAATGAACGCCCCCTTTCTCCATGTTCCATTTCTCAGAGAGAAAAATTTGGCGAGGAGTAACTGAGGAGGCCATTTGTAACTAAATGACAAATTTTGTTATTGCAAGGGTAACATGATAAAATAGGATGTAACAAAAATTGAGACAGAAACAAACCATTTAAACTCGGGTATGTGTTTCAAAGCACAGTGTAAGACTTTTTTTTAAGTTTGTTAATCTCTCTCTGTTTTAAAAAGGTCACAGGACATTGTGAGAAATAGTGAAGGCTTTAATGGTTCTGTACAGAAAAATTTAAAGCAAAATCAAGGAAGAGCAGAGGTTGCTATAACAATATAAACTTTTGAAAAGACAGTTTTTAGTACTCATGTTCTTTTAAGGGGTGTGATCATTTTCCTTTGGAAGGTTAGGTGTAAAATTAAGAGAATCCTAAAAACTATTATGTATTCACAACAAGTAATGTATTCATGTGGTATTAAAAACACAGGGTATTGGCTTGTCGTGGTTCAAAATTGCAGAATACTCCCAAATTTTATATAGGACTGGGGGCGCCAGTGAGATGAGAGCCATGAGAAATTTTTCCGGGGCACCCTTCAATTACAAAAACATATGCCCCTGACTGTGTTCTTGGTTTGATGAGGCATGTACAACTCGTGGTATGGAACTTAATCTCTGCCATGGATCGACTTAGGCTATTGTACCCCTTCCCAAAACTGATTTGACCCCTTAATTCTAGTTATCCCCCCTGTCTCCATGTTTTTTAAACTTCACTTTTGGTTTTTCCCTTTTAAAATACCTTGACATTATTATTTAAAAGTGATGATTAACTACTAACCTTTTTGTTTTTTTTTCTAAGGGGCCTGGGAAATACTTTTGGGTTGGAGAAAACATACACACCCCGGGCCTTTTTTAATTAGGTACACCGTCCAACTGTCTTTTAACATTTAAAATTTTTAATCGCCAATCAAAAGGGGGAAAACTCGGGCCCTTTAGGCATTTAGCAGGGTAAAGACAATTCCCTGCAGTTAAAACCCCGAGCATCAGAAAGGGGGAAGAAAGGTGTTTTTGAGTCCCTTTTTGAAGTGGCATGGTTTTTTTGGGGGCCCAAAAGGGGGCGGTCTGAGTTTTTTAAGAAACTGCGTTTCTCCGGGGGTTTTTTTAAAGCCCCAACCATCTCTGGGGTTTTTTACGAGAAGGGGTTCCAAAAAAAGAAAAAACATCCATGAGGGGGCCCAGTCCTGTGGGGTTGGAAATGCCTTTTTAAAACCCAAAAGAGGTAAAAGGAAAGAATGGGCGACTGGTTCAGCTGAAAAAAGGGAAAACGGGTGACTCAAATACCCACCCGTTACAACCAAGGTAGGCAGAAGAGCATCTTGAACCCCACATTTAGGGCGAACTTTGAGGCAGAGGGGGTACGCACCCAGAAAAACCAACCGGATGCCACCCTTTCAGCAAAGGGTTTGTCCCGATACTAGTGGATAAAAGCGGGAAAACCCCAAAAGGGCAAGGAATGGTAGGAACACAGTGAAGGCAAATAGAGAGGGAAAACCGGAAAGGCAGCAGAGGGGGGGAGACTGGATCCGGGCAAGGTCAGTAGATTGGTACGTAGGTAAGAGAGGTTTGCGGGGAAAAAAACCCGCAAATGAAAAGGAAATAACGGGAAAAGGAAATTTCCAGGCTAGAGGACTGCAAAAAAACCCGGAGCTTAAACACAAAAACTCAAGAAATTGGAAAATCAGGCTTAAAAGGAGTTTTTAATGGGAACCAGGAAAAAGGAAAACCGGAAAAAAAGATGGCAAAACCAGCTGAGAAAAGGGATCCACCACCCTTGGGGGCTGAGGGCAAATTTAAAAGGGCAAACCTTTAGCAATTCAAAGGTTTAGCGGGGGTTTGCGACATTACCCCAAAACCTTTAAAACAGCGGCCTCTGGACAATCTGACTCGGTCTCTCCGGTGTCTTTGATGAAACCCTTTTGATCAGCGGGGAAAGCATTGATGTTACTCACGGGTTTCCCACGAATTTTTTTCCGACCCAAAACCTTTGGGCCCACTTAATAAAGGTACTGCCAAGCTGTTTCCCGAAAATTCCGGCCCCGGGATTTGCCCCCAACCAAAAACTTTTTTCTTGCCCATCAATCCCCCCCCGAAATCGGGAGGAGGGGGAAACACGTGGGGGAAAGGGGGTTAGAATGGGGGGTTTTTAAAAGAGACACAGGGAAAACACGGGAAAGGATTTCATAGAGGGTGGGAGGGGGTTTTTGGCCAAAAAACACCCTTTTTGGCCCTAAATTATTTTGTTTGATTTATAGGGCCCCCGAAAAAATTCGCCCCCATTTTGGTGAAGGAACTCTAAGTTTCAAATTTCGGGGGGAAAGCCATACCTTATCCCCCATTTTAAAATTTGGGTTTCCCCTGGTTTACGAGTCTTACTCCCATTTTTTTGTAGCTTTCTTTGAGCCCTCTCTATTTGTTCCCTTTTCAGTGTTTTTAAATTTTGCTGTAGTGCAGAGCCTTTCCGGGGCAGGGGAAATTTTTGAGGAACGCAGGGAATCTTGGAAGAATTTTTGGGAAAGGTTCCCCCAAAAAATTTGCAAAGAACGGGCCCTGTTTGGGGGGGCATTTTGGGAATTATTATACAAAAACTCGGAAAATAGGAAGCAATCACCCCAATCACCCTTGTAGATGAAAAATTGTAGCTTTCAAAGATATGTTCCGGGGTTGATTTGTGCGTTCATCTGCCCCTTTAGTTTGTGGAGGGAAAGGGGGTTTGAAAGATTTTACCCAAATACCCAGTGCTGAGAAAAAAACTCCCCCAAAAAATTTTTATGTAAATGCACCCCACAAATCCAGATAATTTCATAAAGGAACTCCATGAAAACGAAACACTTTCCCTGAAGTATGAGACCCCGCGGGTGTTTTAGCAGGGGTTTTGGGACCAGTACATGGGATGAAATGGGGCCACCCCTTTGGTGAGTCGGTCCACTACCACGAGAAATTGTTTTTTTTTTCCCTTTAGAGATAGGAGATCTAGGGACAAGTCCTTTTAAATTGCCCCCCGGGGGCGGAAGGGGATCGGAAAAGGGGTTTAGTAGCCCCGGGGGGTGAAAAAAACGTGGAAGTCTTGAAATCTAGCACAGATGTCAAATTTTGTTACATACTTCCTTACATCCTGAAAAAAAATTGGGCCACCAGAAGAATGGGATAAAATTTCCTCGTTTTTTGCCCCCCCCTTTGTGCCCGGGGAATTTTTGGAAATTCAGGGGCTATCTCAGGCACCCATCTGCCCTTTTTCGGGTATGTATAGCTGCCCCCGGGGGTTTCCACATCTTGTTTTTTAAATTCCCAAAATTACATCATAAATTTTTTGGGACAGTAAGGAGTGGGTTTGGTTATAGGTTTTCCCTTTAAATTTCTTTGGAAGTCCTTATTTTTGAATTACCCCACAACTTTTAAGACCGGGAAAACAATGGTCTTAGGGGGAATAGCAGGTCCCGGAAATTTCACGGGAGAACTTTCTTGATAGACTTTCCGCCTTCCCAATTAGGGGACCGGGGGTCTTTTTAAGGGGATTAAGAATTTAAATTTGGGTTTAAAAGAAAAATACCCCCCCCAACGGCTTGGCGAGAGATGGGGACATTTGGGCAAAATCTCAAAAATTTCCCCAAAATTAAACTTTTTGGAACCCGCCCAAAAAACTTTTTTTTGTTGTGGGGTTTCCCTTGAAGATAAAGGTTCCCCAATTTTAAAGGTGAAAACATAGCAAAACATTTTCCTTTTTTTCCCCACATCATAATTCTTCTCACAGGTGTAAAAAGGGTCGGGAAAAAAAAAGCACAAGGATGCAATAAAAACCGGGTTCCGTTTTTCTGAACAGTATGGCCCCCACAAACACAGTCCCGAAGCATCTACTTTTCCCCAATTTTAAGGCGGGTTCTGGGGTTTGGGTGAAAAAATACAGGGGGCTGTGTGAACTTGGTCTTCAGGTTTTTAAGGATTTTGTGCTTTGAGGAGGGCCAAAAAAAAGCTTTTTTTTTTCTTAGTCAACTGTGTGTTAGGAAAAAAATTGTTTTTTCCCAAAAATTTTTTATGAAGCGGTCTTAGAAATTGGGAAAAACCCAAGAAGCGTTCACATCTTTTTTTGTTTCGGGAAATAGGCCCCGTCCCAATATTTTTCTTTGATCTTGTTAGAGTCCCCTCCCGTAGACCATGTGGGAAATAAATAGCCAAGGAATTGGAAATTTGGTTTTGGTGGGAATTTACATTTTTTTGGGTCTTAAAGTTTTGGGGTTTTTGGGTTTTCTCTTAACCGCTTCCCAAAAACAAGTTTCCCCATGGTCTCTGGTTTTTTTTCCATCGAGTTTGGAAAAAAATAGGATACGTTCCCCAAATAGTAAAATATTAATTGATTTCCCGGAGATCTCTGAAAATGTCATTGAAAAAAATGGGTTTGGGAAAATGGCAGGAGCAATTTTCAAAGGGGCCAAAAAGGGGATAACGCAATATTCAAAGTGTCCGTAACGTGAAACCCAAATGCCGTTTTCCATTCAAACGCCAGAATTAATACGGGGCCAGGTTGTAGGCCCTCGTAGATCAAATTTTGGAAAAAAAACCCGCGCCGCACTCTCTCCCGAAGTTCGGGAACAGTGGTAGAGGGAAAAAGATTTTTTTTGTAAAATTTTTTTAAGTTTCTGGGAATCTATACAAGGGCTTTAAAAAAATTCCTTTTTTTAAAAAAAAAAAGGGGAGCCCCCCCTGGTGAGGAAGATGGGCGGGGTGAACCCCCTTTGCTAGATTTTTTTTCATGTGTCTTTGGGAGTTTTAATTCAGGGCCCCCCCAAAGGGTAGATGTTTCCAAAAGGGTTTTTAGGTGCACCCGGAAGCAAATCTAAGGGGCAAACATTGGGGCGGTGTAGGGGGGAGTTGGGGCTGCATTCTTATTTTTCCCGCAGACTTTGCAAAAATTCCCCGTAAATTTCCCAGGGTAGCTCTAATATTTGATGTCTTGAGTGGGCTTTGGGGCCCTGGGCAAATGAGCTGAGGGAAGGATATCCCCCGGGGAAAACTTATCTCCTTGGGTTTTCCCCCCTTGGGTGAGGGTTCGTGCTTGAAACCAGGGTAGGCCTAGGAAAACAGGGAAATGTGGGAAGGATCAAAAAGGGAAAAACAGGAAAATTTTCGATTAGGGTTGTATTTAAAGGGCTCAAGTGGTTTTTGTCTCTTGGGGGCCAAATGGCCCTGAGTTCAGTGGGGAAACCCCTTTCTAACCCTTTCCAATTTCAAAAAAGGTGGAAATTTTTTCTGAAATTTAAACCCCCATGCTTCTGAGCAAAAAACAGGTCCAAGAAATTGCCACTTGCCCCCCAGGGCAAACATCGCTGAAGTGATACCCCTTTTTTGAGTTTAAAACCAAGGGGGCTTGATGGGAAGGATGTAATGAAGTCTCTGTTTTTCTTTCTTTAAAATGGAAAAGCCAACCGTGAGGGTGGAATTTGGAAAAACTGTCCCTTTTTAGATAAGTCTGTTTCTGAAGCAAAATTTATTCTTAATCTGAGCTATCGTGGTCCAAAAAATGGCTTTCCACCAATTTCCGTGGCGGGTAGGGAGTTGAAAAAGGGAAATGGGGCAGACTTTTTAAAAATAAAAAGCAAAGAATTTCCCGGGGCCGATGCTCCCCCTTTTTTTTCCTTTCTCTCCCCCAATTTTTTAAAAGGGGGTCCACTTGCTTTGGCTCAATTTTCCCGGCTCTCTGCGGATTTCCCTTGGGGGTTTCCCAAAGGGAAAGGGCTGACAGGGACTGGCAAAGGGAAAAACTTAGTGTTTAAAAATTTTTGAGGTAACCCCTTCTCCCGTCGTCGTTAGAAGTCTGGGATCGATTCGGATGCCCGTTATTTAAGAAAGCATCCCCAAAACCCAAAGGGGGGCCCCTGCAAAGGGGAAGTTTTATTTTTATTGCACTACGTTGTCCCTTTTTTTAAAAAAAAACAATTTTGCTGCATCATTCCATTGGTGGGCGAATGCCCAAACCCCTTGAAAAATCCATGGCAAACTCGGCAACCCCGGGGGGTTTTCCCTGGGGCAAGGAAAAGTATTGGGAGTTCAGCTGTTTGGAACCCCCGATTGGGATCGTTTAAAATTGACTCATGGCGTCAATGAACCCTCCAGGGGATGCAGCCCGGGCGTTTGAGTTTCAAAATTTAAAGGACTTAGGGCCCCCCAATGGCTTTGGGTTTTTCCCGCAGCATGATGATACACCCGGGGCCTTGATCTGTCGGTTTGGGAAATTTCGTAGGGTTTTTCGTTTGAAGTTTTAGTCCAAAATTGGCTGAGGAAACCCCGGAATTTGTCCGATCTCCCCCAAACTGAAAGGGTGGAAAATTTTGGGGTCATGACAGGCACCGAAGTGGGGGTCCCCCAGGTTTTAACTTCCCCCAGGTGGGGGCCATCCGGTGGATTAAAAGGTACGCAGTTTCAAAGTAGTTTTCCCGAATCGCCTTTGGGCCCTACACTTGGGTATTAAAGGCCATCTGGCCTTCGTTTAAAGGGGCCATTTTGGGCTTTTTAATGTTGCCCCTTTCGGTGCGCATGTTAGCCAAAGCAGTCCCGAAGCTGGTTTTTTATGCGAGCTTCCCGAATCCAACCCCCCGCGGACTCCATTTTGTGGGTTGAGTTTTCCTGTCAGTTTCTAGTGGATACGCTGGGGAAACCCCCAATTTGGGGGGGGGAAAAATGGGTTTTTAACACAGTGAAGGCAAAAAAGAACTGGAAACCCGGGGGCAGCAAGATGGAGGGCTGGATCCGGCAAGGGCAGCAGGGAGCACAGTAGATGGTACGTAGGTTTTGAAGGTTTGCAGGGTTTAAAACCCCAAATGAGAGGAAAAAAAAAGGGTTGGTAAGTTCCCGGCTAGAGGGGCTGCAAAAAAGCAGGAGGTTAAAAAAAAAAATTTCTCAAACAATGGGGCATCAGGCTTGAGGAGTTTTATAGGGGAAACCCGGGAAAAGGAAAAACAGGAAACCAAAATGGCAAAACCCCTGAGAACCCATCCCCCCATTTGGCTGAGGGGAAACTTAAGGGCAAACACATTAGCAAGTTCTAAGGTATAGCAGGCGGTTTTCCCGACATAAAAAACGGGGAAAAATGAGGCCCAAATTTTCCCCAAACTTCCCTCGCAATTGGGCAGTAAAGATTGGAAAAACGTTTCCTGGGGTTTATGAGTCCCCCGATTTCTGCTGCACATTCGGATGGATTGGGGCAGAATTTGGCGTTTAAAAACATGAAAGCCCTGGATCCCTCCCTTGGCCCTTTCATCAACGGTTTTTTAGGCTGGGGGTGGGGTGTCATGGGGTGGGGGGATTTTCTTGGCACTCTTTGGGCCCCTTTGGTACCAAATTGGGGCTTTATTGCAACACCCCTTTTTTAAAACTATGCCACGAAGGGAATTTAGGCAGTTTGGGAAAGGCAAAAGGGGGTCCAACCCGTTACTAGCGTGGTGTACCTAATAAAGTGGCCGGTGAGTGTATATGAGGCCTTATTATACTTGCCAAACTATTTGTAGTGAAAGATTATAGTGTATAAAAAAGTAATATCATATTGCCATTTGTCTAATACATGGATAAGCCATATTCACCAGAGTGGGAGTTGTTGATGCTCAGGATCTCTCTGATCTTGCAGATGGGTAAGATGCCAAAAGAGGGTTCCCACTCAGTATGCCCAATCTGTAAGCCCTGATAGGATTTTGGACAGGTTATTGTTGTGACAAGATAATGCCTTTAAAATATTCCTGCTAAATATCCAGGTTTAGAAGGTGTTTTTTTTTTTTTGTAGAGTTCTTAATAGTAGTAGTTTTTAAGGCACTAATCTCTGGTAGAACACACGTCTGTATTTTCTTGTACTAATATGTCCTGAAATTATACCTGAAATTATAGAGGGAAAAGGAAGGTTACATCCTTTGTTCTCTCTTACCAAGAGCTAATCTATGAGGCCTACTGCAATTAACTTTCATACTACAAAAATAAAAAAAATCTAATGTACTGTAAGTTATAAAAAATATTTTTGGGACCTGTCAGGTTAACCAGCGTTATATATGTTAAGCTCGAACAGTGGCTAACAACTAGCTGAAATGCTAAAGATAAAGATTTGCATCCCCAGCCGCCTCGTCACTGAAATCACCAACAATTCATCCATTGAATTGTTACCACATTAATACCTCTAAATCAGTGGTTCTCAACCTTTCTAATGCCGTGACCCCGCACTATAGTTCCTCATGTCGCGCTGACCCCAAACCAAAAAATAATGTTGATGGCTACTTCAAAACTGTAATTTTGCTACATGGGGGGGGTTACATATGTGTGACGCCTCTGAGCGGTACTTCTACATGTCACATACATATAAAGGTACCACGCAGAGCCGTTACATAGATGTAACCTTGTCTGGGAGGAGGCTGTGATTGGCACATGAGGGGTTACAGATGTGACCCCTCATTTGCCACTCACAGCCCCCCCTGTAAGGGGGGGTAACTGTAATGTGTGTATCATGTAATAGCTGTGTGTGGTACAAGTAACAGGTTAATAACATATTACTTGTACCACATACAGACATTACATGATGCAGGGGATGTGTGTGTGTGTGTGTGTAACACTAAATTACCTTGCAGCCAGGAGCAGCCCTGCCGTACAGTATCAGCGTTCTCTCTGCACGGAGTACGGCAGGGCTCTTCCTGATGCTTGGTACATATTGTGGGCGCGTGATGCAGCACGCTTTCAGCGTCCTGCACGCACCGCCCACAAGGACGGCGGGACGTAAGTCCGTCCTCGCCGCAGCACCGCTCACAGGAGCGGCTCACTGAGCCACCAATGCTGCGAGTAACAGCGCCCACTGCTCCCCCTCCCCTCAGTAATTGAAACGCTGTGGGCACCGCACTATGCAAGCAGCTGCAGGGAGGGCCGCAGCGGCGGCCACAGCGCTCCTCCCTGCAGCTATTAAGCCAGTGCGGCGCCCCTCTCAGCTCTCCGGCCGGCCGCCCTGCCCGGGCTAGGGGCGACCCCTGTGTTTTGGTCGTTCGACCCCCGCCGGGGTCGCGACCCATAGGTTGAGAACCGCTGCTCTAAATCAACCAAAGATATAGAGAGGAGTCAATGTATTTCTCAAGGAAAACCTACAATGTTCCCATAATTCCTCCAACTCAAGCCATAAACTACAAAAAATCTAATAGACTGAATTTTTCATCTCGCATACATGAGCTGTCTCATTGTAAATTAAACTTCTTGGTTGACTGTGCATTTGTCTTTTCATTACATTTTTGCTGCTGAATATAGGTGAACAATTGTTGACAGATTTAATCTATTGCTTATGAGATGTGACATTCAGAGATGACATAAGAAGACAGACATAGGAATTTATACCCGAAGAAAAATCACAGGCTTTTTAAAGGAGTGTTTCCAATATGAACATTTCTGGAGTATTCACAAGAAATGGCTTAAATATCTGATAGATGCGGATCCCTAGTCTGTGACCTGCACCTATGTGGAGAACACAGCTTCCCTGATCTCCTTGGTGCTGTGTTTAGGTTTTTTTATGACATCCATAGTAGTCAATGTAGAGAGTCACACAAATTCTCCATTCATTTCTGCAGGTCCCAGGTGTAGGACTCATATCTACCAGATGTTTATGGCCTTTCCAGTGGATAGACCATAAATGGCAGGCTTGGGAAAACCACTTATAGATACCAAAATGTTCAGCAATGTACATTCATCGAATATACCAAAATTTTGTTTTATATTCATACAGTAGCTTTATTTTACTCCTTTGCTTGATTGTATGGAACATTATTACATACAGATGTAGCAAACTTTAGGTTGACCACAGAGGCTTAACTTAAAGCTCTTGGGCCCTAGTGCAAAAAGTGAAATGGGCTACCCAGTTTTCATGAACCATTTACAATACTGGTATCCTCTTAGTTGGCAGAAGGGCTTTTGAGCCCTCTCATGCTACAGGGCCGGTACTGACTGCTACCACTTCACAATTTATAGCTATGGCCCTGGTTGACCATAATGTCATAGCTTTTCGTGCTTCCCGGCTCTTATCTGTAAGCAAAGGCAATTGGAAAGGGATGACAATTTGAGATAACAACAAGGTTTCACCAAATTAATGCAATGCATCAAAAATGTACCAAAGTTTGTCGCAAAACTGTTGTACAAATGGGTACCAACTTCAAAGTGGCATGGCTGGGATTACTTTTGCTGCAGAACAGGACACATTTATAAAGTGCTGTGAGACACTTTCATACATACTGTCGACCGTACACTACTATAAATAGAGGTAGAGCTGAAAATTCAGTGCCATTTTCATATATGTTCCCCTAAAAATGGATAGGTTAATTTGAAATTTAGATTGCAACTCCCATGGAGGGACGGATGTGAATAATGACCATCTATGTAGACCACTAAGAAATATTTTGACCCTCTACAAAGGAATAAAATAAATAATAAAAAAAATGTTTAGCCTCCTATGTCATTATGGAGTTGTATCTGTATTCTGTACAAAAAGTGTTTTACATTGCATGTATAGGTTGATGGTTTTTTAGCAGCTTGTCTTGCTGTAGACGCATAACTATAGAGGGCTACTGGAAGACAAAGGGGGCGGCACATCCCCCGAAACATTGCACAGGTGTGTGCTACATTCCACTACATTCCACTCGATGTCTGAAGTCTCCCCACTATCCAGTATCGGGAGCATGTGTGGACTCCTTTGAACGGCTGGATGATGCCAGAGCAGGAGACTTGAGTATACTACTTGTTGCTTAAAGGGGTTTTATCATTGCACGCTTTCATAGACTTGAGCTATTTCTATCTGTTTCAGCTTCAAATCCAGGTGCGTGTCTCTCCTCCTAGGAGGCATGTCTTCCCTCACTGAAGAGTTGTGACATCATCATTGTGTGTGAGCAGTGGAAGTGAAAGGATGTTACAGTTCTGCAGACCTCCTGCAATGTTCTCATGTCTGCAGAGCATTCAGCTTCAGGCTGCACAAGCTCCTTGTAACCAGAACCCCTGAATGGCTGAAAGCAGTTATACATACAACTTGAATTTATGAATCAAATGTGAGAAAGGCACGCTGTCTCCCCACCCCCTCTGTTATCAGGCCGGAGGTTGAGAAGACTGTATACGGCTGTGTTATATGGGGGGGGGGGGGTGATCAGTGTATAGGGCTGTGTTATATGGTTGGAGAGGGAATCTAGCAGCTAGAGACTCAGTAATTGCCCAGATCCTTTACATAGAGTCATCACTGGGAGATAAGTATAGAGAAGAGCTGAGACACCCTTTATTATACACACACAATCATCACAGGCAGTTCGTTTAACTTTTCTTTTTCCACAGCTCAGAGGGCAGTAAGCAAAGAGTGCAGGCAGCCAATCACAGCATAGGGGGCATGATCCATCCAGGGGGCATGTCCGCAGCAGGCTGAATGAGATATCAGCTATAGATGCATAGATTAACTTATATCTGCTATACTAAGTGATTTAGGTAATGCAAACCAAATGCAAAATTTTTACTGTCCCCATCATTAGAGATATGATCTTTGTAGCGAGAAAAGCCTTTTAAATGTTTGACTATTGAAACGATTGGAAGTGTTAGGAATTTATACATGAAAGAGTTGTTTGAATAAAATAGTAGTTATCTGTCTACCATACCTTTTGCATGCATTTGAGTAACTGTTGGGAAGACGGAACAGGGGCGTAACTACAGGGGTAGCAGACGTAGCAGCTGCCCCGGGGCCCATGCTCTTAGGGGGCCCGCGCTCTGGGGCAGCTGCTATCATGTCTGCTACCCTGGTAGTTCGGCTCCTGCGCCCTCCGGCAGTGAACATACTAAGCCCTCCGGCCTGAGAGCTCAAAGGCAGGACTGGCCGGTATTAGCAGAGCAGCTCCGCTCTGCTAATCAGCCTGCGCCGGCCCACATTGCTGACGTGGGCTGTGTGATGATGTCACATCATTGCGCGGCCCGCACCGAGCACGAACTGGCCGGCCGCCTGCGCAGTCACATCGAGGGAGTGAGATTTTTTTAATATTAATGAAGCCCCCTGCCTGCCTATATATTGGCCCCTATAGCCCTGCCTGCCTATATATTGGTCCCTATAGCCCTGTCTGCCTATATATCTATCCCCTATAGCCCTACCTGCCTACATTTTGACCCCTATAGCCTTTCCTGCCTATATATTGTCCCCTATAGCCCTGCCTGCCTATATATCTAGCTCCTATAGCCCTGTCTGCCTATATATTGACCCCTATAGTCCTGTCTGCCTATATATTGGTCCCTATAGCCCTGCCTGCCTATATGTATGGCCCCTATAGCCTACCCTATGGCCTACCTGCCTATATATATATGGCCCCTATAGACTTTCCCAAGCCCTGCCTGACTATATATATGGCCCGTATAGCCTACCTTATGCCCTGCCTGTATGGGGCCCCTATAGCCTAGTCTAAGCCCTGCCTGCCTATATATGCCCCCTATATCCTACCCTAAGCCCTGTCTGCCTACATATATGGCCCTTATAGCTATCTAAGCTCTGCCTTCCTACCTATATGGCCCCTATACCCTGCCTGCCTATCTATTTGAGGCCCTATAACTATCTAAACTCTGCCTATCTATATGGGGCCCTACAGCTACCTAAACTCTGCCTGTCTATATGGGGCCCTATACTCTACCTATACCCTGCTTGACTGCCTATATGGGGCCTATAGCTACCTAAACTCTGCCTTTCTATGCCCCATACAAAAGTTTGCTTTGGGGCCCAGGCTTCTCTAGTTACACCCCTGGGCCAGAGAGACCTCTCTTAAGGACAGCGTGGTTACTCATGGTAGTTATGACTACGGTGCTTTGATGTATAGAGATAGTGATTACAACTGAGCCCTATTGCATGAGAAGGCCCAAAGGTACCTCTGCTACATAAGACGACACTAGTATTATACAAGGCACACGGAAAGTTGAAAGTCCTGTTATAGATTTTGCAAGGGGCACCAAAGCTTTTGACTATAAACATCAAGGTGTTCGACATCTAACTCGGCACAGACATTCTGGAACATCAGAGCAGAGTGTGCAGCTGTACACCAGTTCTGCAGCTGTGTGAATGGAGAGCCGACTGTCCACTGAGAAGACAGGGAGAGTTTATTACCATCCACACCTTCTCAATCATTGTATATACAGCGCTCAATGCTTTCATGTGACCTCCAGGACTTGGTAACTGCATGAGCTGATGTATCTTTTCAGACCCAGATCAGCTCTGCAGTGACTTCTAGAGATGCACTTCCCCAGTATTTTCCTTATTAGTCCCAGTTACAGGGGAAATCAGCAACAAAAAGTAAAAAAAAAAAAAATTGTAAAAACTCCCCCAATGGTCTTTTTCTGACTTTATGGGGGTCACCATGTGTAAAAAAAAAAAATAAAAAAAAATAAAACCACATGAAAAAGACAGTGACAGCACAAACCATAACTTTTAGCCCCATTTATGATGAATCTAAAACTTTATATGAACTATATGTAAATATCCGTGATGAAAAAGTGACAAAATTGCAAAACTAATTTTGCTGTTACTCAAATTATTTAAAGAAAAAAATCTATTCTAAAAATTAGATAAATAAAGTCTGACTTATCATGGAAAAGAGGTGAAAAAAAATCAGTAGAATAACCGAGCGCGAAAAAAGTGTTATAGCCTTCAAACCTGTGTTAACCAATAAAAGAAAGAGGTTTCAGGAAGGAGGAAAAATGAGCCAGTCAGGAACTGGTTAAGTTACATCTCTGTTTTTCTATCTTGCAAAATAGGATGACAGTAATATGGCCATGGTAACTGTATTATCTACAAATAGACTCTATGGCAGTTCTCAGGAAGTTCGAATATTGCAAATACAGTACAGATGTTAAAGGGGTTGTCCAGCAGAGAGAAATTATTCTTAAATGGGGTCAGGATGTTTAAAAATAAAAAAAAAATTATACTTACTTACCTGTCCCCCACCATTGCCACTCTAGTGCTCACCAGGATTCACTCCTATCTACTTCCTGCTTCTTGTTCCAATACGCATGAGAGGTTTGCATTCTATTCACTTAATAAAGTGCAAGCCTCTCCTGCTTGTCTCTACAAGAACCCAGAATTGGTGAGGAGCAGGTCCCGATGAGGTCTGGACGGCAGAGGACAGGTAGGTAAGTATAACTTTAACATTTTTTACTCCTTCTAGCCCCATTTAAGAAAAATTCATCTCCGGTGGACAACCCCTTTAACATGTTGTCATCTGAAACCAGATGCTTGTTGTGTATGTTTGTCACATAGGACAACGTAAAACCAGAATTAAAGCTTCTGACCATAAAAAAACAAAAACATGCACTAATAGGGGTCAGATGCTTCACTTCTTGCACCTACATATCATACTGTCTACAATGAAAATAGTCTTCCAGTTACGAAAAGATGCAATCAATATACGTATGTCATTTTTTCCACAGCAGATTTATTATTCTCTTTTTGGTTGATATCTAAAAGCATAAAATATCTGTTCACAAAGTCACTAGAATATATATTATTCTGATTTCAAGCTCCGAGCTTCCATACCTGCCTATCCTCAGCAACCTTTTTATTTGTTTTTTTTTTCTTTTTGTCATTTTGAAACAGCAGCAGAATAAAGTGGAAAATATAAAATTAGGAATGGATTAAAAAAAAAAATAACTTCAAAGATTGACCACATTCGTCACACAGTCAGTTATAGCCCCAGAGCCCCTTCTTTATATTTTATTACATACTGCATGGAAAATACCGAATGAAGGCATCAAACAACCCCTGGTGCCTCAAGGCATTTTCTTGAGAGCTACACAAGTTTCAAGACTCATCATGGGAACGCTCTATGGAAATTAGATTACTAATACAGGGGGCTAGAGTACACTTGCCCTTCTCTGGGTTCACCTTCACTTTTTACATTGCCTCTGTGGATTTCTTTCAACTTTTAACCAGTCAACAAAACTTTTCTTCTGCTATTTGATATGCAGCAGAGGTGCTTTGCTCTCGGATTCGGAAATTATAGTAGAGACTGAAAAGTAAAATAAAAAGTCCTCTCCTGTACATTTAATTAATGTTTTAGTCCTTTGTTTTGCATCTGCCATGTACAATTATATACTATAGCGTCTTCTCTTTTTATTTCTGTCCTTTTATTTCAGTAAAATGTCAAAGTGAAAAGGTTAAAGCTTTCCACCGGAAAATACGAACACATCTCATACCTCAAATAAGATTATAATTCTTCAAATTCAAAACAAAAGAATTTCTGTATAAAAAAGTTAAGAATTAGTATTATTTTGACATGCAGTATGATAAACCAGCTCAGCTGTCATCCCATTTCTCCCCCACTTTCTTGATTATAAGTTCATATAGTTAAGGTGTGTGGGTACTGTTAGGTTGGAAAATGTTTTTGCCTTGACAGTGGTACTTCCATTTGTATTATGCCTTTACCCTACTTTCCTGCTACATTGTTCAAAACAATGGAAGAAAATGGCATGTTACTGTTTTGCTCCTAAAAATCTAGACTTCAATTTTTATTATTTTGTTAGCATTTTTTAAATCCACCTTTGGCTTTCAACACTGTCTTAATCCTTCTGGACATGCTCTTTTGTTTAGATATAAGATCTCTTCTACATGTTCCCAATGTTGGTGCATACTGGTCGACTAACTTGATTATGAATACAGCTGTTTCTTCAAATCTACCCACACGTGTTCAATTCGGTTGTGGTCTGGAGGTTTTCTTACTGATTCATAGGCCTTAGGACCAGTAAGTAGGCCTCCATTATTCTGTAATTTAGATCATGTAAAACCCCCTACAAACACAAGGAGGCACTCCCTCCGTCTGAAGAAAAAACTAGTTCAATCTCCAGTAGTGTCATGTGTTCTTCACTATAAAAGCTGTGAACCTATAGAATATACTGTATATCTACTGTACCTACTAAATAAGCTAAAGTCCTCTAATATATATATATATATATATATATATATATATTATATTATATATATATATATATATAGTATACAAATCTGCATTTGGAATCAGAGATTAGTCAATCAGAAACTGAGGTAAATCTTAGTCGAAATCTACACAAGCTTGTAGTCTAAATGCTCCTGTAACTGATCTCTTTCTAGTGAACTCAGTTTTACTCTGGTATATAAACATCTAGTTTGAGTAGGCATCTTCCATAGTGTCTAAAGTTTTAGCCCATTAAAATCAACATATCACTCTGTAGACAGCTGGTAAGAAAGAGACATTGTGTTTGTTCTACATCACCATCCCAATCAATCTGTGCAAAATATATAAACATAGCTACATAATACATAAAAATATACCCCTTAATGTTCACAGACTGCACTATTTATCCATGCTTCTCCTTGGTTTATGAGTTAAAGAGAACCTGTCACATAGATTATGTCTTGCTGAGGGCAGCACAAGCTAGTGACAGACATGCTGTTTCCAGTGCTGTGTTTCTTATTATGTAAGATGCAGCAGTTTCAGAGAATTTATTGTTCAAATCTGGCAGTTTTCAGCCTATTCTTCCAGAGAAGAGTCCGGTTTATTCATAATTGGGTGTTAGCCCTGCCCACCTACAGCTAGACCCACCCACTCACAGCTGATTCAACCTTTTATTGTGAATAGGTAGAAACCTGTCAATAAACTGCAGGTAGTTGGCGCTAGGCACAGGTAGGCAGGGATAGTGCATGTTTGAGAATAAGCTGGACTCTTCTCTGGCAGAACAGGCTGCAAACTGCCAGATTTGAGAAGTAAATGCACTGAAATTATTTAATCTTGCAGAATAAGGGGCACAGTGCTGGGAACAGCATGTCTGTCACTAGCTTGTGCTGTCCTCAGCAAGGGGGCCATAACCTATGTGACAGGTTCCCTTTAAACCTGACCCTTAGATTAGTATCATACAGTAGACTTTAGTGAGGGAGAAGATTGAACGTTTATTTTTTTGGACTCAGCAAGGTATAAGTGATAGTCTAGGGATTCCCAGTAACATCTGGTTGAACTGCTGTGCAACCAAAGCAGAAGTAATACAATAAATCTGATCCAACCAGGTCAGGCCATGATCTTACTAGGTAATCATTTAGGTTTAGAATAAAAAGCTCCTATGTAGTGCCAGCCTTATAATTATTTTTTACATCAAATGTTAATTATGGCGAGAACAAAGTTTACCACTCTGTACACATGACAGAAGTCCATTGAGTGGGGCTAATCTGTGTGTTGCTTACAGGGTTTCAGAATGGGATACAAATGGAAAATGTGTCAATAAGTGACGTCACTTTTTTTTGCAGCAGAGATTTGCATTTACGCTGTAGTTTGTTTTAAATATAATGGGACGGATTATAAATGAGGAATGCAGGAACGTGTGTGTGAGAAATTTTGTTGTGTGTCAACTCACCCTAATGTCTGACCATGGCCTCAAACAGTGGAAGTCAAAATAATTAAATCCCTACTGCAAATTGTTCTTGTTTGCAAAATTTACAAACTATTAGCTGTTTGCAAAAAAACATATAAGAACTATTTTAAATAGTGTTGAGCGATTGCGTTGGCTATCGAGATCGATCGATAGTCGATAGTCGGCCGCTATCGATAAGGTTTTTCGATAGTGAGCATCGTTATGAGCGATTACCATTAAAATCTATGGGAGAGCAACAAAACCTTCATTATTACACCCAAACAAGGCTGGAAAAGCTGGAATTAACATCCACAACAGTCAAATGGATACGTGCTACATCTTAGGCAACACACTTAGGTTATAAAAGCCACAGAAAAAAAAGTCACAGACCATTCACTATCCTGTCTTGTACCACAGCCTGGGCCCTTAAACCTGCATTTACCACAAATTAAAAAAACGCCAGAAGGCAGTATGATTTGAACCATCATGTTACTTGAACTGGACATTGAATATCCCTGTCCTGGATGCAGCATGAGCCCCCAAACCTGCATGACCCCCAGATTTAAAAGTGCCGCAAAAGGAGTCTTTCAACCACCATTTTAGTTTTAACTGACACTAACTATATCTGTCCCGTTTCCGCAGAATGACCATTAAACCTGTCTGACCCACAGTTTAAAAAGTGCCGGGGAAAAAAAAAGTCTTTTCAACCACCATTTTAGTTTCACTGGACATTGGGCTATACCTGTCCTGGGCCAAAAGCATGAGCCCCAAAACCCGCATGACCCCCACATTTAAAAAGTGCGGGGAAAGGAACTTTCAAC